>NJDD01002985.1:83655-93937 GCA_002245505.1 Calephelis nemesis
TCCGCGAACAGGGCTCCCTGGACTCTCTGCAGACGGGATACGTCTTTCACGTAGAGAGAGATCGGTACAAGACCGAAACTTTCATGATTGACGGGATCTAAATTAAAATTTAAAAATACTTCTGACTTTTTGCGACGCGTAGTTAGATCTACTCGTGACGAATTGTTTGAATGAATTTCAATAAAACTTTGATGTCGGCGTGAATTTTTAATGGCCCGATGGCGACAGCAGCGCGCTGGGGCAATTCGGCGGCCACACGTCGGCACGGCGCGGACTTTCACTATACATTTAATGACTTTCGGCAAATAATCTCAAACACTTGAAAATTTTCAATGTGGAATAAATCTTATATCTTTGTAATAAAATTCACATCACATTATAGTGGTTTGATACAGCTGTTCAATTACTGTGTATAACTGGGACTTTAAGAGAGCTTACGACAATTATTGTAAAGAAAAAAGTAAAATTCTAAGGAATTTAAAATATTAACGAAAATCGTTATAACCGAACTTTTTCCTAATAAGATTTATTTATTTTTATATTATTTGCGAGGATTTCTGTTTATCTTTCACGCTACGTCTATTAATACAAGTTATTTATAAAATATTTTTTAACAATAAATTAATATTAATATTTTTTAATATTAAACATTAGCATACCCAGCAATGTGCAAAATTTATTTCTGAACTAGAATATTAAAAATAAAATTGCTATAAAACATATATTTTGGTTGTACAAGGTTGAATGTAATGACAGCCCATGAAAAAAAATATAAAACCTTAAACTAGACCACCGTCATCCTTATGGTGTATGAAATATGAAAAGTATGAATTCACTTTCTGTGAGGCCTACTGAATATTTAACTAAATATCATTAGAATCGGTAGAATCGGTACAAATACGTTGTTAAGAGAATTTTATATATCATCTTGTCGCCATTAAAGCATTTTTTCAGAGAAACCAGAATCAATCAATGTCGAGTAAATATATTCCACGATCTTTCATTTAAAATAAATAATAAATACAAAAAAAGCTCGTCAAATTATTCCTTATCAGGAATAATATTACAATAACAAATAGACTATCATATATTGGATTTATTGTTTTATACGAGTTATTTGTGACCTTATTCAAAAATCGGCCATTTTATTTCGCATTCTTTTATTTAAACAACATATTTGGTGCTGGAGTTACCTAATCAAGACATATATTGCAAAAGTTTATTTCTTGGTTAGAAGACACAGTGTTAGTGACATAAATTTAACGAACTAAAGCTGATGATCAATTTCTACAGGCATATACATTGGCTACAGGCATATAAATTGGCTACAGGCATATAAATTGGCTACAGGTATAATCATTTGCTACAGGCATATACATTGGCTACATGCAATACATCGGCTTTATCAGATTAATAGTTGTTACCATAATGTCATTGCCAGCAATGTTTTTCTTGCTATAATCCGAACTTATGGTTAACCGCTGTCTTTTATCACGTTTGGTGTCTATTGGCGACATGATTGGCGATCGAATATATTATTTTTATACAAACTTTCACCCATTAAGGGTTGATTTACAAGGACGGGGCCTATGTTTGAACTTGGGTCTTTATCTCAAGACATAACCATCTATAAACAGAGGGATATAATCAGGGAGGGATATCAAGAGGTTTAAAAAATATCAAAATTAATTTCTTATTTGAGAAGGTTTTACTTGACAGTCATACAAAAAATGTTCTGAGGAATGGAGTCCCTCCTCCTTTTTAGAGTTGATTAAAAAGACCTAAGTATTTCACATCAATTAATGATTAAAAGACCGAATACTAATCCAGTATTCCGGTAATACGATAGCAATTCATTCCGCTAAAGTAATTTTTATCCCGTTCCTTCATCATTGCCTCTTTATAAAACGTGTTAGAGTCTTAATTAAAAGGCTTTTATTTTAATTACGAGATTAACAAGATATGTGAAGAATTTTAATGTATTAAACCTTCCGCTTTGCCGTCTGTTTACATTTTAATACCTTGGGGTAATCTAAAGGATCAAAGTCCTTGTTGTTTAAGTTAAGAGGTCCCGGTAGTGACTTAAATCTTTACTTTTGTTGCGCTAAGATGAATTTTCTATTACTTAAGATTTAAAAACAGTATCTTCACGCCCATATCCCGGAAGAGGTATGCTAAAGGTAGGTTTATTAGGTTAATAAATTGAAAAATGAGTAACATGATACTTATGTATTTATTTGTGATTTTGGAATGGAAACAAGCAGATGGATTTCCTGATGGTAAGAAATTCACGCCGTCTAAACACACCAAATGGTGAATTGCCAACCTGGGGCCGGGATGTTAGGCCTCGAGCAAAAGTAAGTTTACCGGCTACCTTACCCTCCGAACCGGAACACGTCATGACGTTATGGCGGCAGGAATAGGTAAGGCGGTGGTACCAATCCGGGCGAGTCGCTGCTAAACTCTACCACCTAGTCAGAATTCACGGTGTTAGTGACGGTGAGCCTTTGCTCGCCTTTTACGAGCTGCCTGGCAAGGAAGGCAAATGGTCTACGGGGAAAATGATATTGCTCTACTTATTACGTAATTTACGGCTGATAACGTCCTCCGGTTCTTCTGTGCAGCATCTACTATCTGCTGACATACCTGCTGACATACAGCAGCAGGTTGGACAGTGTTGTGCAGTAACTTGCTCGGGTAAGGATCTACCGCTTTATCTATTTACTATTTACCCCAACAATGACAGTACTATGTTACTGGTAGCCGGTACATCTAACAGTCCGGTTCAGAATAGCGACCCACCCATAGAATTTATGGCGTCTAAGCCACCCCTTCACATCTTACCAGCACGGGAGCCAAGTGCTTGTTCACCGTATTTTGCCATAGTAAAAACCTTCACATCCTCATAAATGTCATTAATTCTTGTCTTAGTAAGATTGTTTCTAGCAAATTCAGACTACGAATTAGATTGTACTGCATCTGGGGGCACTGGAGTGCTCCCGCCAAGATGAATAAAAAGATTCAAGAGAGCACTACCTAACTACCTTTTCTTGAAGCATTTTGTCGTGTTTATGAACCCTCATTAATTATTATTCAGATATTTATCATCACCAGAAAGTCAATTTAATGTATAAAACAGTCTCTGTAATCCTACAAAAAAAGAAAACACAATTTGCTATAAAAATATTGTAATTGATCAGCGCTAATAAATATCCAAAATGACTTGGGATGTTCTGTGTTAGATACGATCATAATGAAGAAGCTATCACAACGAAATCCTTCCCCGGAAGTTAGAAAAATCTTCTAGTAAGCAAAAAGAAGTTTCACTTTAAATGGCTGTCCCGAGAACTTCGTATCGCTTGTCATTACTAACAATTTGTATGCAAGTAAAATCAAGTGTTGCTTTTCCTACTTACTTTTTAATTTTCTGGAATTTCTCTTTAAATGAGACAGTTTCTGCAAGTAAGTAATTAACAAAAGGATTATTAAAATTCGTTAACGCATGATGCGATGATCTAGGAAAAAATAGCCCCCATTTACCTATTTTCACGTTTTCTATTTCACTACCCTCAATTTAATTGTCCTGTCTCGACTATGGCTAGAGACGCAAAATTTATGTTTAGTCAATTGTCACTGAAGTCGCACTTCTATTACTTACTTACCATTTGAGTTAGTCAGCTGACCTGCTGAGCTGATCACCTCAAATTGTATCTAGTTTTTTTATACAAGAGGAGGCAAACGAGCAAGTGGGTCACCTGACGGAAAGTAATCACCGCCGCCCACGGACATCCGCAACTCCAGGAGTATCACAGATGCGTTGCCGACCTTTAAGGAAATAGTACGGTCTTTTTTTTGAAGGTTCTTAAGTCCTAATTGTTTGGGAATACCGCCTTCAATAACTGATGTCACAAAGATGTTTTGCGAGGTAAAAAATGTCTTCGGAATCGCACAGTTGTAGATCGCCACGCATCAAGATGATGGGCATGATACTTTAAACTCTGTCGCGATGTCAGAATGTCTGGTTACTTTCTTACAAAGTTTTGAAATTCTTATGAAATTAAAATTAAAATTCTTATAATCCAATTAAAAACATGCTTCCTAGTTCTATAAAAAAGAAACAAAACATGTTTCCAATATTTCGTAATGCATAACTCAGAGGCTAAGGCTTTCAGCGTCAATATGGGTCAGGTCTTAACGGCTGGCCTGTACTATTAATTCCAATCGATAACCGACACGAGGTTGTAAATATTGAGGAACTTCCGAGAGACAAATCCAAGACTGTGGTTGATACTTCTGAGACTTCGATTTAAATTCCAAACGTTGGTCCAGTAAGTTCTTGAAACTTTGAGGTCAGGGATTGGAGTTAATGGTATTGACGTTTGTATTATTATAATTGTAATAATTTGTTACATTACCCTGAAAAAAATAAAAAATGAGTCATTGTGAAAGAATAAGTATTAGTACTAATAAGTTTGTAAATTGTTTTAGGCTTTATCTTTTTTTTAACGGCTAATTTGTTGCTCATCTCGCGGTTTTCTAAACTTTACCGGCCTTTGTTGGCGAGCAGAGTGCTCAGCCCGAGACATCATTATTTAGATGGATTGGACTGTTCCCTACAGCGTCAGCAACAGGCTGTCTCCCGGGAAACTTCCTAATACTAGAATAAATTTAGTAAATACCTAGATCTAAATGTTTATCATACAAGCGACTGCCCCCGTCGGGAATCAACGGCATAGTCTACAGGGTTACTTTTAGAGGATCGGCTAAATTTTAACACAAAGAAGTTTTATTTTAAATAATTTAATATTTACTTTGGTAAACATTTGTTTAAAAGTATAGTCTTCGTTAATACTTCGTTTGTTGTGACGTTATGTCGTACCTAGTACTAGTCATGACGTCACCAGACTTCGCATACGATTGCTGACGGCGGAAACCAGTAGTGTTACTCTATGAATGTATATTAATGAAATATATATTCATGAAAATAGAAAATCGGAATCGGATAGGTCACTTAAGGTACTCTTGAACACAGTACTAGCGTATTATTAGCATTTAGTTCTAAGAAAATTCAACTATTTCGATAAAATATTCTATTGTTTATTAATAACTTATTGTCAATATTTCGCCAGTATTATATTTACAACTACCTAAAACTACATATCCAATGCCAATTTCCAATATTGCAGGAATCGTGATTAAAGAGTAAACTTGCAATTGAATGCTTTTTTCCGTTTTAACCACACATTTTGTATTTTACGTCGGATAAAAATTATAATTTTATTTTTATTTTGTAATAAACTTCTAAAATTGAAAGTGTTGTTAGTTCCCAAAATTTGGCTGGTCTTTTAAATGTAACCCATACAGGTTACATTTAAAAGACCAGCCAAATGTAACGCACTATCTCGACCAATAACGCAGAATCCGTAAGATCTGTCTAAAACAAGCAAATTGTTAATTTTTTAATTGAGAGCTTGACCACAAAATCATTGAATTATTTGCGACATGTTCTTTCTACGGTTAAACCCACATAAAATATTGTCAAAATTTCGCCTTGAGAGATTCAACACAGATTGAATGACAACCATAAAAACATGTAAACATATTCACAAACTTTTGTATACATTATATTATCACTAACATTTACCTACGATTTACCAGCGTTTTGAAGTTCTCCCACGAGAACCCGTTGAGCGTTTGGAATAAAAATAGCCCATGTCCTTCTGAGGGTCATGGAGTGCTTTTGTAACTTCGTCACGATCAATAAAAGCGCTGGAGAATGATTGAATAACCAATACAGCTTCACAATTTTGATGCTTATAATATTTATGAGATTGTGACAATTATTTTTTACAAAATTTTAGTTCAAACGCCAGTCACAACTTTTGACATTTTTAAATATTAAATCTTTAACTCGATATAGAATCGCAAAGAGATTGAACTGTAGACTACTACTGAAATTTGTATTATTGCAATCTGAGTTAAAAAAATATTTTTTTTTTCATTTTGACTTCTTTTTTGTTTATTTTGTAATTTAAATTAGATTGGCCGACGCGACAGACGTTGCCCTTTTTTTTGAATTGCAATCAACTGACTGTTATGTTAAAATTATAAATCGATAACTTTTTTTACATTTTTTTTTATGACATTGGAAGGCAAACAAGCAGACGGATTTCCTGACGGTAAGAAATTCCCGCCGCCTAGAGACACCAAAGGTGGTAATGGTGCGTTGCCAACCACAAGCCGGGATGTTAGGCCTCGAGCAAAAGTAAGTAATGGCGGCAGGAATAGGTAAGGCGGTGGTACCAATCCGGGTGAGTCGCTGCGAAACTCTACCACCTAGTCAGATGTCACGGTGTTAGTGACGGCAAGCCTATGCTCGCCTTTTACGAGCTGCCTGGCACAGGAAGGCAGAAGTTCCGAAAGGTTAGCTGAATTATCTTTTTTCTTTTATTACCTGATATAAATTAAAAAAAATAAAAAAGAAGAGAAACTGTTCCATCCTTTTACTCTTGTTGCGACAGCCAATGGAAACAGAGATTTTTTTTGTAACAAATTTAAAATCCACGGTACGAATATGAACTATTTCTAGTTCAACATATTTTACTCTACTAGATTGTCGACTTATTGCAGTTTTCTTCATATTTCCAGATTTTTAATTATTATCTCATAACTATATACTCAAACGAATAGCTGACCAAAATTATCCTTACATATTCCAATTATCAAAATCCCTAAGGTTGCCTGGCAAAGATCGCTTTGAACCGATAAGACCGCCTTTGTGCATCTAAGTTAAATAGCATTATAAGTGAAAGAGTGTGTATCATTTTGTAAATTTTGGTGCATAATAAAGTGTATTCATTCATTCTTTCATCCATATCCAATCCCGGGTAGCATTACTTTTATTAAAAAATTGGATATTTACATTTTCTAATTTTTTGTTGCCTGACCCGAGAATTAAACTTGGGGCGTCAAGAAGTCAAATCTGACGCCGGACCACTAGACCACAGAGGCGACTATTGAAATAAATATGTTATTTGAAATTATGAATTGTAGGTAACTATTAGTTAATTAACAAATGAAATCAATATTTATAAAAAAGCAAAACTATATCTGTCTGTTCGGTTAGTCCAATAATACAATAAAAACTGTTGAAAAAACTTAAAGAAAATGTCTTTCAACGCTAAATCTATCAACGAGATAACAGATCAAGCTCAATCAACTAAATTGAATACAGGTTTACTTTCATATTATTATAATTAATATTTTATACAAAATATCATTTCAAACTTAAGCCACTTAGAATATTTGACCCTTTGTTTAAATATTCAAGTCCTATCAGAGTACAGATTTAGAAGGTAAAAGATCGAACGATAAACTGTTATTTAGATTTACAACCGCTGTAAGTTGGCCTTAAGGGGTAATACAAGTTAGGAACGTGAAAACTAGGGATGTTACCAAGCTTCGGATTCGATACTTTCAAGTCGAAACTTTCGACTAATATTCTTTATTAATAATGTTGAAAACATTTTAATGTATTGAAATATATGCGCTACTGCAATCTTCTTAACGATTGGATCTATTTCCATGTATATTTTTATTGTTTTTCAGCTGCCCGCCCTCGCACCGCTTCGGTTGTTCAAGAATAAAAATCCTACTAATGCGAAAACATAAACTTACTATACACCAAAACCTTCCTTATGAAATGTTCTATCTATTGTTGAAAACCGAATGAAAATACATTCAGACTTTTCGAGTAAATCGCGAACAGACAGACAGACGAGGCGGGGGACTTTGTTTTATAATATGTATTGAAATGCATACTTAATCGAAATGGTTTTTAGTTACGATAGGGATAATATGTTTTCGGCGGGAGTTATTCTAACTAGTAAATTTCAAAATTATTGAGAAAAAAGATGAGGCACTGAAAAACTAAAAAAGGCAATTTTAACCATTTCACTATATAACGTCGCAATTTGATAATCAATGTTTCGCAAAATGTCAAATCATTCTGACATGGTCCCTAGCAAAATTTCATCAAAACCCTAGTAGTACATTTATGATTAATTAAAATTTAGGTGCCATTTAATATATAACTCAAAATTACTAATGGGATCAAAAAAAATTAAAACGGGATCACCTCGAAATCATGACCTATCTTTTTTAAAACAACCATCAAAATCGAATTGCTATTGCTCAAGTAATAAAAAAAAACCAGTTGAATTGAGATATGTCTTCCATCTTCAAAATCGATTAAACTGTAGATAAGTTTTTCTTCTATATCTAATTATTACTTTTATTTAAGTGTGTCAGTTGTTAAGAAATCTAACGTTATGTTTTTTAAATAAGCCGGGAAACCAAAAACTAACCATCACTAAAACTTATTAAAAAGCACGATAAGAGTGCATTAATTTACTATATTTGTGCTTTTGTATTTAAGCACTCTATGTATATTTTTATTTCGATTCTCACATTACCAAATTAGACGGTTTCACATCAAACAAGAAAAATCTTATCAGAAAAACCATACATATATAATATATGCCTTTTAATCTTAAAAAAAAAACTTCGATTTTCAGTTTCGATAAAATCATCTCTTTCACATCCCTAGTACAAAGTACATTTAAAATTATACAAACAGTTCAAGTGAACGAAATGGACTTTGAAACTAGAAAATCACAAGTCTGCTATTTTGTTCTCACACGCCTAAAGCTTGTCTAGTTTAAATAAATTAACGTCTAGTTTACTTGAATTCTAGTACTTTTGAACACAGTTACAGCTTGCAGTTTCTTAATTTTATTATGTAGGAACTGTATGCTAGAAATTCGGTGAAACTCTAGTACCAATTTATGTACTAATGCTCAATTCCTTCTTGTATTCTTTGTTGATTTTGTCGACATTTAGTGAAACTCGATAACTAGTTTATATAAACATGGTAAAATGGACTGGTTTTCCCCGTGTTGGTCCGGGCTCCTTTGCTGAATATACCATCTGCCTTCAAGGTAGCTCGTAAAAGGCGAGCAAGCTAACCGTCATTAACACCACCGTGACATCCTAATAGCTGGAAGAGTGTCGCAGCAACTCGCTCGGATTGGTACCACTGCCTTACCTATTCTTGCCGTCATTACATCCAATGCTTGCCGTTGACGTGTTCCAGTCTGTAGGGTAACATTCAGGCCTAATGTTGGCAACGCACTATTACCACGTTTAGTGTCTCTAGGCGGCGTGAATTTCTTACCATCAGGAAATCCATCTGCTTGTTTGCTTTCCATTATCATAAAAAAATTGGTGTACTCATGCTCATATCCCTGCAGATTAGGTACAACCAGGGAACCCTCGACTAGCCGAAAACACTAAATCCACTACCCTCTTGTATCACTGATTTCATCCTCAAATTAGGCTCCAAACTATAAGCCGAAAATATAAATATTGTCAGAGTCCAGAACTCTAACACCTAGTTAGTTATTACGGTCAAAGCCAATAAGTTAACTTATGTTCTTTTTACGAGCTTTTTTCGATATGGGTAGTTAATATATGATATTTTGAAACCATAATTCTTGCATATTTCTATTACCATAACGTCAGTGCTGGCATACATTGTGTTCCTAAATTTACGTGTCTTGAAACTTACAAACAAAATAACAACAAGATAGTGCGTTGCCCATTTGAATCAGAGAAGTTAAGATTCTTGTATCAGTGATATCTGGGCACCCGTGTTGGTCCGGGTTTGTTGAGTGGAATAGACTGCCTACCTCTCTGCTAGGCAGCTCGTAAGAGGCAAGCACATGCATATAGGTCAATACTAATAAGACCACTGGTGGTAGAGTGCTTGGCAACTTGGCCCGGATAGGGATCCACCGCCTTACGTATTCTTACGGCCATATTAAATCCGTCATGTTCCCGTCTGGAGGGTACAGTAGGCTGCAGACTTGCAAAATAGGCTCTCCGTCTCGGCCTCAAGATAGCAGCGCACCTGTAACCTAAAGGGTCTATAGGCCACAGGCTGTCTCTTATCATCAGTAGACTTGCTGCTTGTTCGCTGTACTCGGCTTTAAAAAAAACCTTTATCGCCTAAAATCTAGTCCCCTATTTTAGACTTTTCATCTGGCTAAGTACGAGTCGGACTTGCGCTTGAAGGTTTCTGCAGAAATAAGCGTAATGACTAATTAGTTAGTGAAATCATACAAACGATATTTTTGTGATATTTTAAAGAGTGATAAGTTGTTAATGAAATAAAATGTATGTATAATCATCATTCTTCTCTGCAAGTTAATCTGAAAAACCG
>NJDD01002985.1:94537-108890 GCA_002245505.1 Calephelis nemesis
CGTAATGACTAATTAGTTAGTGAAATCATACAAACGATATTTTTGTGATATTTTAAAGAGTGATAAGTTAGTATTGTTAATGAAATAAAATGTATGTATAATCATGATTCTTCTCTGCAAGTTAATCTGAAAAACCGTATTAAGTATCTCAATTAAATATTGTAAAAATATATTCTTAACTAGCTGACCCAGCGACCTTAACATCGCATGACATTAACATCTACATCTATTTTGTATGGATTAGCATTGTTTTTCCCATCTACCCAGCAATTTTACACCTTTTCTTTTCATAGAAGAACCTTCTCCTGACGGTAACTAACACAGCAAAAAATAATTAGCACAACTGGTATATCCGTCCGGGCATAATGTGATGACCATGCAAAATGGGGATTAAAATCTATATATACAGGATGTCCAGTAATTAAGGCCCCATACTTAGTCAGCCAGAAGAGCCAATCACCGCGCTCCCCCGTTCCATGATTACTATGAACAATGGCGCTCAAAAGTAAACGTCTTAAACGACAAATCACTATTTTTGACATTATAAAAGTAATTTGAAAAAAAGTATAAAAACTAAAACACTCATCTTTTAGGTATAGTACTTATTTATGTTTACGTTAAATCTGGTGTCGATATTTTCATATTTTAAGTAGTCATTTGCGTTTTGCTTTCAAAAAAGGGTTAACTTTTGTTTTTGTTTCTATCGAGCAAAGTGAAATGAATCGTGTTTTGGAAACACTGGTCTAGTAAAGCATATTTATGTTAATCTTGTGCATTTTTGTCAGCAAGATCCATGATTGCTTTGTATGAAAAAAAAACAGTAAACTGCTGACTTATTTTAGCGTATATGGCCCCTTAATGAATAACCCGTGGCTAGCTCGACTGATGGCCTACTAGTAAAATAAATATGATCTTAGCGAAAGTGTGATGGTATTCGAAATATCGAGTTAAAAAAATTGTTTCAAGAATATCTCCCAACGCTCAGTTATTTTTATGCCATTTCTTTAAATATCAACATTTTTGGGTACTGATTTTTTTGAAAAAACTAAGATAGTTGATTAATAAATCCAATACTTATTACTTATTACTTCAGTATTTTTAAATAAGCTAATAATTAAAAAAAAATGGTGTAAATGAAAAAAATGTGCAAAACAAATGTTAACTCTTGATTTTGAACACTTACAGTGAATATATATACATTTTAGTCATCACTTCATAGTATAAAACAAAGCCACTTCCTCTGTCCCTATGTCCCTTTGTATGCTTAAATCTTTAAAACTACGCAACGGATTTTGATGCTGTTTTTTAGCAGAAGTAATTGAAGAGCAATGTTTAAAAACGTGCGAAGCCGGGGCGGGCCGCTAGTTACACATAAAACAGTGAACCTGGAAGACCATACTAAACATCTCCCTTAAATATTGTTAAAATATAATCTTAATAAATGTACAAAGCTTTTAGTTCTAGTCTTCTAAAATTTTACTTTTTGAGAAGTGTTTTAGGGATATCTGTCAAAAATTCAGCGTCTTATAATTACTTATTAAAGTTCTACTCTAAATAGTAAGCAAAATCTTTTGTATTTTACTTTTTAAACCTTTTAAACACTTTGCCTGGTACTTTTAAATACTTTCAAACTATCTTAACTAATGATGTTCATACGGGTTTCGTTTAAAACCTGCTTTATTCCTTTTATTTCTTTTACATGAGAGGTCAGCGAACAAGCACACGGTTCTCCTGATGGTAAGAGACAACCGTGGCCCATAGACACCACAGATGTTACAGGTGTGTCACTGTCCTGTGTCCTGGATATTAATCCTATTGTGCTAGTCTATCGGTCACCCTACCCTCTGGACGGGAACATGACCTACTGATTATAGTCATCATATAGAATATTATAACTCTCCACCGCCAATAGACTAATTAGTACTAACATTTACTTTAACCAGTGCCATTCTTTTATGATCTCTCTGAGAGAGAGGTAGATGGCCTAGTCTAATCAGCGGTCTTGAATCAACATGGGGCATAGCTAGGAGTTTCTAAAATATTTGTTATTACCACTGGTGGTAGATTGTTTTGCAGCAACTTGCCCGGGTTCTACCCCTTTATCTATTACTGCTGCCGTAATGACTCTGTCATGTTCCGGTTTTGAAGACAGGGTAGCTGGTAGACTTTCACAATAAGCCTAACATCCAGGCCAAAGGATAGCGACAGACCTATAATATATGGTGTTTATAGGCCACGGTTTAGCTGCTATCTGGAGACCTGTATGCTTGTTCGCTGATCTATCACATAAAGAACTTGGTGCGTTGCAGTTAAATCAATTGAATTATCTCGTTGTGCCAACGTATTACAAAATCTCGACATCTTACATTATTGTTCAGATATTCTAGACTTTTCACCTGGGCACTACATGTTGGCCGCCTCGTTGGTCGGTTGGTCGAGTGGCTAGCGTAAACGTCTAACTACACCGGCGATCTTATATAAAAAGCTCTAACTAAAAAAAATCTTCTAACAAACCCAAAAATTATGTGCTTCTTTGCCATCTTATCACAATATAAATGCTCAAGCTGTGTTTAGTTAATTATTTTAGTCTTGGCGATTTATTTTGTTATTAAAGTCAGGATAAAAAATATATGTTTTTAATGTTTCAACATTTGTTGAAATACCTGCATTTTTTTAAATGATTTCTAGTATATAAACTAAATCTGTATAATATTTATAATAAAGAATCCCCATTTCACTCGGTCATCCCATCACACCAAACGGATGGATTTTGATAATTCTGTTTTGTTAAGTGTGTCAGAAGAAAGTTTTTGTGATGAAAGCAAAACCGGGAACATTTCAGGAAAATTTAGTAAAGCTATGCTTAAACCCATACAAACTGTTAGTAGCTGTTAACGTCAGTCAATACGAAGTTCGCCGGATCGGATAGTTTATAGTAAAATATGTTTAATTCGGATCTTCTACTACATTAACTAACTGCACTCTTCTATAATTGTAATATAAATAAAGTAGACGAACCAACACTGGATAATAATATCGTTTGTTCAATCTAACCTACTCTACTAACTACTCCAACAAAATGTTAATAAGTCTATAAATCGAAGTGGGGCCTCAATTTCCATATTCTTTAGCAAACTAACGAGGTATAGATTTCAAGTCACATCTAGGACCATTTAACTCAAACAACAACACAAGGACTTTGATCCTCTCAGATTAAAGGACCCAAAGGATTAATATGCAGACAGACACAAGTGGGTTAGTATATTACGGGCTGTTCCAGCGAACTTTATTCCACCCTTTCAGTTTGTATGGGAAAATAAAAAAAAACTGATTTTCCTTGTTTACTTGAAGTCGAAAGGGATTAAAAGGTATCCTATTTCCTTTCTTCCCAGCGGTTGTCGGTTCTGCGAGCAATGTGGCCTGCCCATTGCCATTTCAGCTTGCTGACGCTCTGAACTATGTCGGTTACTCTTGTTCTCCTGCGGATCACCAAATTACAGATCATACTTGCAGATAATCACCGAGTATAGCTCGCTCGATAGCTCTCTGAGCAACTTTGAGCTAATTTAAGAGGGCCATCAAATTTCAATTTCATATGTCATCACCGGTAACACAAACTGGTCGAAGACCTTAGGCTCGACTTTAGGCTCTGCAGTAATGTGGACAAGAAGATACCCTTTAGTTTCCCCAACGCTGCCCATCCGCTTATTTACGTAACTGAACAGCTTAACCTAGGTATGTATACTGATCAACAACTTCAAGAATTGAGTTTCCAACTTGAACTGATATAGGTGCAACATGAACGTTGGACATGACTTTCGTCTTGTCCTACTTCATCTAAAGACCCACCTGTTGGCAATCTCTATGGAGGTCACCAAGCATCTTGTTTAAGTCTTCCAGCAATTCCGCCATGACCACAATATAATCTGCGAACCGTAGGTGAGTGATGTATTCGCCATTGACATTGATGCCGAGTCTTTTAAAGTCCAGGTTGCTCACGATTGGATAGGTGCCCGGTTGGCGATAGGCTTGCCACCTATCACATTTTGGATCTTAGTGTCTTCGACTAGTCGTGGGTGCCCTGGTTCTGCCTCTGCCGTCCTCCTCGGAGATATGGGAGTGAAGATGCTTATTGAAAAGCTATGAAAAGCTTGTTATATTTTTCAAGGAATTTTTAATTCTCCAAAAATTTCAACTTGTATGTACTCGTAATACTATTTTATTATTTATTTTATTATTTCTCAGAAGCTTTTAATAAATTTTGTTTGTATCGCACAAATTTAATGTATTGAAATACGAATAAATAAGTTGGAAGAGTTTAAAAAAAACCTTGAAAATCCATTAAAAAACGTATTGTAAAAACTTTTTGCCAATGTTCATTTGTCCAACCATGCGCCTATGACCTTGTATTTTGAGCTTATTTCTTTATTGCTAAAGACATCGAACAATCACATGCCGCTCCCCTGATGGTTAGATAAAAGATAGAAACAGCAAAGTCGGTTGGTGTTGGTCCGGGCTCCTTTGCAGAATAGACCATCGGCCTTCCTGCCAGGCAGCTCGTAAAAGGCGAGCATAGGCTTACAATCACTAACAACGTGACATTTGACTAGGTGGTTAAGATGTTCACGCCCATACCCCCAAAGAGGTAGGCAGAAGCACAACCAGGGAAACCACGAATAGTCGAATACACGTCCCACAATGTGTGTACAGTAGAGTTGAAATTAAATCCCTCTCAATAAGACTCCAACGCGTTTCATAAAGGGTAGCGCACACCTTTGACGGACTTTAAAATTGTCAAGTGTTTTTACTCGCTTCCTTGGTGGCTGCATACTTAATCAAGGGCTACCGGGGTACCGCGCGAAAATCCTGCACGGAAAAATCCGGCGCTATGCTACTCCGAATAGTGTTCATTTTTCTAAACAAAAAATATAAAAGCGATGCAAAGCGCCCGAATGCGGCCCACTCAAGTATGCGCTATCCTTAAAGAATCAATAATAAAGAAATTTACATTAACGAAATGGATTGTATCAACTTTGAAGGAATATTTGGGCTATAATTCATAATATGGCACATGACTGTAAGCAATTAAAACAATTCTTCTTAAAAGTTGACTTGCGATCCTCTCACAGGCTTTTAGGAATCAGGAGGACAACTCCATAGTAGGAGTAATCTTGGCCTATTTCACAACATATTTTTTTTACAATATTGGAAGGCAAACAAGCAGACGGATTTCCTGATGGTAAGAAATTCACGCCGCCTAGAGACACCAAAGGTGGTAATGATGCGTTGTCAACCAGAGGCCGGGTTGTTAGGTCTCGAGCAAAAGTAAGTTTACCGGCTACCTTATACCTTACGCTCTGAACCGGAACACGTCATGAAGTTATGGCGGCAGGAATAGGTAAGGCGGTGGTACCAATCCGGATGAGTCGTTGCATAACTCTACCACCTAGTCAGATGTCACGGTGCTAGTGACAGTAAGCCTATGCTTGCCTTTAAGAGCTGCCTGATATAACAACATATTTTACAATATTTTTATCAACTTAGGTACTATCTAAAGTCTTTTGTGTGAAGTCTGTCTGGAGATGGATGAGACATTCGCCCACGCGGTCATTGAAAGCAAGGGTGTTAACAGCCTGCAGGTCAAGTACCTCGGATCCTTAAGGTTACTCCCCGAAGCCTTTAGCAATGTTAAAAAGTTATTGAGCTTCATTGATAAGTTTGGATGGCAAAAAATTTCTCATCTCTAACGCTAAATAAACAACAAATCCTATTAATATTACGGAGTTCAAAATAAAAAGAAGAGAGTTTCTAATTTACATTTTATGATCTAAGTATAAAGCACACTTTTAAGCTATTGCAAAGATTCTATCGCAGGCCTTGAGCATGAAGACCGAATTCAGAAATTCCATAACGAAAATAACCTAACATCTCCCACTCCGACCGGCACTGCTGTAATACTTTTTAGTTTTGCCATCTATAGATGAATCGTCTGCTATTAACTTACTTCAATACTTTTAATGAGTTTTTGATCACACTTGTCTCTTTAGTTCACCAACCCGCCTCTAGGTGGCATTGGTTGTATCGGCGTTACAGCCTATGCGTAATGCCCCTCTTCTCCTCGCAATCTAGTGACTCGTGCCTTTTTATGCAAAAGCCCTACCGAGGCAGCCTCCCAGTACTACACGTCTTTTTCACATATTTACAAAACTGAGCAGTAAAATTCTTCACATGTGATAATATTTCTGAATCCAATACCAACGCCAGTTTCCTTTGCGCAATGAAGGAAACATGCGTAAAGAGTCTATTACGTTGCAATCTATGTTAATCTCAAATTATAACATTGACATATCAGATTCAATCATATACATAATTATAAAACAATGTGTGAGAAAAACTTGATGTAGGTATATCAATTAATAAGTGATTAATAATTTGTCGAATGTTAGTATAATTATCCAATTGATACATTTAAGCAGAATTATTCCAAATATCGTTGCATCCCTACTTATTAGATTAGATTGGTACAGGTGGTAGAGTGCTCCCCCCCGAGGGTCCGAGCCTTGTCGCGGTGGGGGGGCTGAGTAACTGGGGTCGAGCCGGGACCCCGGTGAAACCAATACGGACCAGGGAGGGCGCTCCTCAGTACCCCTCTCTGCTCAAGAGGGGACACGAGGAGCGCACACAGGGTGGTGGGCCACTTGGCCCGCGTGGGATGGCGGCAGTTTTGGCCCGCGGAGAAGGGGCGCGGGCTTTCCATCTAGCCCGCCCGGTCGAGATGGGATTGCGGCAGGTACGGGGGTGTCTGTCGCCACTGGAACCCCCGAAGTGGTGCACGCTGTGTCTCCGTGCACCACTTCAGACGATATGCGGCCCCTATTGAGTGGGGCTGTCAGAAGGGGATCGTCAGATCCAGCGCCGCCGGGGCAGTGGAAGAGTGCCAAAGCGTCGCCACAGCCCCGGTACCTGGCGAAGGGGAGGACACCGTGGGGTTTTAGTGAGTAGGAGTCTCACAGTGAGTCTTCCGAAAGTGACGGGTATCCAGGATGGATTTCCCCAAGTAAAAAAAAGGTGGTAGAGTGCTGTGTACAGTAATAGTACAATAATATATATAATATATACATATAATATTAACACTGTCAGTTTCACTTTATTTAATTAGCTAAAAAAGTTGCTTATAAGTTTTATTAACTACTCACGCATTAAATTTAGCCAAGAAAGATTATGGCAAACCAATAAACAAACAACTGTTTGCAAATTCTCGAACCCGGCGAGATTTCTTTACTTGGCATTCACTATTCTCTGCCCGGCAGGTGGACTAAGAGGGGTGATGTACTACGTATGATGAGATGTTTGATTTCGCGTTAATGAATTTATATTTTAACTTTTACCCTTTCTCCTACGGATACCACTTTAGTATGCGAATAAAAAGTATGACTATAACATTCCTTGGAACACAAAGTACCTATCAATCAAATTTTGTTACAATCGGTTTAGTAGATTTAGCATAAATAGCAGTTCCGATGTAAGTAGCCAGACAGACAGACAAAAATTCTTAAACATGTTTTTTTCGCCCCATTTTACTCACCTCTGTGGTTTAGTGGTTCGACGTCGGACTTGACTTCTTGAGGTCCCGGGTTATATTTTCAATTTTCTGATTAAAATAAGTTTGTTTGGGATTGGAGATGTGCCCCGTTGATTTACCACTAATCACATTGTGGGAGTTAGTTACTTCGGCTAGTTAAAGGTGCTTTGGTCGTGCCTCTGCCTACCTCTTCGGGGATATGGGCATAAAGATAATTTACTCGCCATATTTATTCTATTTAATACCTTTAATGTACATAACTCATTCTTCTATAGATTTATAATAGGTATAGATTTAGTTAACAAATAAATAATTTGAGTTAATAAATATGGAGTTAACAATCTTACTCACATGGGAAGTGTTTGATCTTAGAATTAGATACAGCTCCACCTACCTCTTTGAAAGAAAAGCGTAACATTATTCATTTTAGCTACAAGTATATGTTTATTTCTTTCTTATATTTAAGGCCAAATACTTCTTCAGTTATTAGAAATCGCTTACAAGATGAAAGCGTTTCAAATATAAACGCTTAAACAATATAAAAATGCTTTTATAAATTGTTTAGGAACAATGGTTTTATTAATGCTCCATTGTTTTGAGGCTATCGACAGTATTAAACAAACTACAGGGTTGGGTTGAGTTGAAATATTTATTATAGTACTAAATGCTGATGGTATGAAACACAATATTAATAGATACCTATTTCTTATCATCATCATAATCCTAGGGTTTATCACACTTATAACTGGGAACCCGGAATCCGCTTGCCATCTCTTCGTTCACTCGATCCTCAAAAAAAGCGTTGAATTCTTAATACCAATGTTTATCAATATGTGCCTTGTAACGCCTAGACAGAAATGTTAAAAAAAACTCTAGTAGTACACGATAACAGTGCAGTGCACAGTAACGTAGTGGTTGCAATACTTAGGACACTGTAATTTACTGCATTAGTTGAATAATGTAGATATCTAAATGACTAAATATAAACTAAAAGGCGGCCATGTAGACATACATACTAGACATAGTAATATAAAACTAAACTAGACACTAAACTAAACTAAAATGGACATAGTAATGGCTGTATTGATTGAAGAAAGCTTACAAAAACTCGTGCTGCTTTCAATCTCTTTTAGAAGAATTAACTACCAATAATTAAGTAAGTGTAAGTCTATATTTTGTGCACTGTATGTTTTATATTTCTTTTATGCTTTCTCGTTATTTTGGGTTTTCTGGAAAAAATATCTTTTAGAGATAATATCACTTTTTGTATAATTTTACTAACTTACTTGTAAATTTGACTTTTTTGTGTACAATAAAGAAATAAAGGCAGAAAGAAAGAACTAATTTTCCATGGTGAAACTGAGTTTTTTAGTCATAGCTATTACCGCTACTACAGTGTTAGCCACTTTACATTCCAGTATAAGGGCTTTTATAGTATTCAATAAACTTTTTACTGGATACTCTAACCTTTTTAAATTTGTAAAAACGGCATAACACTCTAACTTTAGGTTTTTAGAAACTATGTATTACCAACTTTGGCGTATTTAGATAACGCGTGTTTCTTATTGTCGAAAAAACATCCTGCTTGCCTTGCAATGACACAATAAATGAGTCTATTCTTCATATTCATTAAATTGAATTATGTATGAGCTGAATCCAGCCCTGGCAACGTTCAAACAGCTGTCGGATCTACAATACTTAGGAACCGCCGCGAAAATAGAAAACGAAAACATCAGATAAATTTATTTTCTGACGTTTTTCTCATGTTTAAAAATTTATTAATAAAGAAAGCTTTATTGAAATACAAAACACAAAAGCAGAAAATGACCATTAAAAGATGGCCTAAGAAACGCAGAGTGGATATTTTGGTACAAGCCATAATCCATATTATGTTGAACCTGATCCCTTATGTAGAAAATATATCTGCCTTTCACCCTGACAGCTTGTAAGAGACGAGCATAGTTTAAATGGGTCTTTATAATATCAGGAAATCCCTGTTCTTGTTTACTTTGCAATATCATTAAAAATATTGCCATATTGCTATCAAAAATACAAACCTAGTTACCATACGACTCATCATCGCCGATGCTTGATGTAATGTCATTCAAGTACACAATTTATTTACCTTGTAATTTCCATAACATATTGTAATATTTTCTTTTAGCCCACCGGTTTCGCTGGTTAAGCATCATTAAAGGTATTACAACTGAAGTTTTTGATATTCGCTGTCAAGTGCTCTGATATTATTACAATTTCCCCATTTCTAGGAAAAAAAATATTATGTTGTCAACCCAGTCAACTCAGCTCTTCTTTTCTTATGTCATCATTGATAATATGATCATTATTAATACCGTCAGTCTAAAAATAAAAATTGGTTTGTACTAGTGATCGCCCGTTGGTCGAAATTCGACTATAACAAACTTTGATATCTTGTTGATAAGAACGCCATCTTCATTTCTCAAGACAAACTACTTTGTTTCCGAATTCTATGGTGCGCCATCTGTGATCTTTTATCGTTATCATCAACATATTTGTTTGTGTGTATCAAATGCATGGTAGTGTGGGTGATTTTTTATTTATAAGTATTATTATTGAGAAAATACTTCTCCTACACATAAACTATAAGTGTGCCAAATTTTATGCTCCTTTGTCAGCGCAATTTTTCCTATAAAGGGGTCTCAAGTTTTTGCTTCACGTATTAATATAATATAGATTATTTATTTATTTAATCATTTATTGTACACAAAAAAAACTCACTTCATAAAATAACTTAAAATTATTTTGAACAGACTTCAATTTTATTTAAAATTGAATTTTAGGCAGCGACTCGCCCGGATTGGTACTCCTGGTATTTTACTATTGGTATTCCTGCCGCCATAACGTGATGACGTGTTCCGATTCGGAGGGTAAGGTAGGCGGTAAACTTACTTTCGGTCGAGGTCTAACATCCCGACCTCAGGTTGGCAACGCACCATTACCACCTTTGTTGTCTCTAGGCGGCGTGAATTTCTAACCATCAGGAAATCCGCCTGCTAGTTTGCCTTTCAATATTATAAAAAAAAAATTAATAGCCCTGATGATGCTTTATAATGGAACCGGTTGGCTTAAAAAGATGATATGTATTAAAAAATATGATGTGGAAAACACAAGTTACTATTAAATTGCGTATAAATATGCAATTTGACAATAATGTGATCCATATTTGTGTAATTAGACAAAGAAATGATTTCTTAAGACATTATTCCAGACAAAACAAATATGTATATAGGTTAACATTATCCAATATTGGAAAAAGATTGAATATTAGGTCAGGGACTCAGGATTGAGGATATCTCCACAACAAATAATTACACACAATTACGAATCGCATCACGAAAACAATATATTCTGTCAATCCCTTTTTTGTGGCAAATCTTGACTTTTATTTGAGTTTTATAATATAACTAGCTGCCCATACCCGCTTTGCTGAGGTAGACATTTGTTAATTCAACTTTTTATTGAGGGTATCAATATGAATATCAAAATACACTTGGGCTGTTAGGACCAAATCTAAAAAAACGTAAACCTGTCAAAATTTCTAAATTTAAGACAACATTTTGGTGTTTTATTGTTCCTTTACGTATTTTTTTGTTGTTGATCCTGGGTTCGATACCCGGGACGTCAAAAAGTTAAGTCTGACGCCAGACCGCTAGTCCACAGAGGAGATTTTTTTCTAATAAGTACCTGATCTGTGTCTACTGTGACTAACATTATAATGTAAATATTATATTCATTAAGTATTAAGATTATTAAACTGACCCGGTAAGGGAACACCGGCCCTATTCCTGCCGCCATAATGACGACGTTATGTTCCAGTCCGTGGGGCAGGGTAACTGGTAGAGTTGCACTTTGGTCCTAACGGCCTGGCTGCAGGATAGCCATGCACGTATAGCTTCTATGGCGGATATTGGCCACTTATCTCTAACAACCAGAAGAGCCACATGGTTGTTCGGTGTCTTTTGTCATTAAAATTATCGTTAAAGATTTCGGCCTAAGATAGCAACGTACAAGTAAAATCTATGGTGGCTGTTGTATCATATGTCATGAAGACTTGTCTACACACAACATCCTTATTTTTGCTGTCGGTTAAATAAATAAGGCTTAAACGGTTTGAAGGTAGCCTTTGAATCAACCAATTTGAAGCATTTGGGGTTTTTACCATATTTTGTAACAAATTTATTCTCGGTGTAAACTATTTTTAAGGTTCCGTATTTTAATGGTAAGAAACGGATCCCTCACAGATACGATATAATTTGTCCATCCATTTTTCCGCATGCCACAACCTCTTTATCCCTAAATTTTTTTCACGTGTTGGCCGTGTTAGTCTGGGGTTCCTTTGCAGAATAGACCATCTGCCTTTCTACCAGGCAGCTCGTAACAGGCGAGCATAGGCTTACCATCACTAAAACCGTGCCATCTGACTAGGTGGTAGAGTTTTGCAGCGACTCACCCGCATTGGCAGCACCGCCTTGCCTATTCCTGCCGCCATAATGTCATGACGTATTTCGGTTTAGAGGGTAAGGTAGCCGGTAAACTTACTTTTGCTAGAGGCCTAACATCTCGGCCTTAGGTTGCCAGTGCACCATTACCACCTTTGGTGTCTCTAGGCGGCGAGAATTTCTGACCAGGAATTTCGTCTACGCCTTCCATTATCATAAAAAAATATTAGAACTAGACAACTGAAACTTGAAAGGACTTGTATTAACTACTTCACGGCTGAGTTGCCGAGTGATAAATATGAACGGCAATTCTGAAAACGGTCGTGGCATGCGCTTGTTTATGATATTGTATTGTTTTCCTCGTAAAGTAAACACTTCTTTACCTTTAAAAAAATTTCAACACACATACCAATTGGTTATGTCTAAGAATTAGGTATTTATTAGACAAAACCAATAGAAACATACATACAAAAATATTTAACACTAGTCGACCCGGTGAACTTTGTATCGCTTGACATTAACAGCAGTACAGTGATAATAAAAAATAATAAAAAATAAATATCCCTGGACAAGTTACACGAATTGAATCTAACCCCAAAGTAAGCAAATTATATGCTTGTGTTATGGGTATTAGTCAACGATTCTAACACAGAAATACTTAAATATATCAGAATATATTCAATAAACACCCAGAGCCGGACAGACATCTAAATGTTCATCATACAAATGGCTCTCTCCGTCATGAATCGAACCCGAGCGTCGCGGTCGGTCGATGTAGTTAGGCGTGTGCGTTAAACACTCGACCAACGACGCGGTCAAAGTGTGATAAGAGAGTAAGAAATAGTAAAGTGAAAAATCCAAAAAAAAAGACGATTTAACGAAAACTTCCAACGAAAACTGGTGTTACAACCGGCAGTTTTTGTGATATAGAACATTTCTAAAAATCGCAAAGATTTAATTTTTTTTTTCTAAATTTAAGCTTTTTTAAGTTTACTTTGGTGACAAAATTATAAGACATAGTTTTGAACAGCCATAAAAACCTAATCTGTGCTAAAGTAGGTCAACAGTAAGTTCGACTCGTGCTTGACCACTTTTCTTTATTTACGCGGGAATCGAGTTTATATTGAATCAAAACATTTTTTTTATTTCACAGCGAGAATTGGATAGGTATCATTTTAACATTTATATTGAAGGAAGGCTTACCAAAATTTTGATTTTTATTTGGCTTCTATATGTCATGCGAAATTTATGTTATCTGTAATCTATTGCTGTGGCTGCGTTTAAATTTATTTATTTTGATTGAGAAAACTTGTAAATATTATGTATGACAAGACTAGAATTATTTACTAACTGACCCGGGAGCCGTTGTCCTGACCATGTATATTAAATTTGAATATTAGGAATTGAATAATATGAATCAACCGCCACTTATGCAAAATGAGCTAATGTTCTAAACTTACATTTTTTTTATTTTACGAGAATCTTCTCCTGACTATAACAAACAATTTTTTTCCGTATATATGATAAATAAGCATTAGCTATTTAAATTTAATAGTATCCTAACTACTATTAAATTTAAGTGAAATGAAAAGCGGAAACGGGATATCAAAAAGAGTATGTGTCTTTTGTAGGGGCTTTCGCAAGCTACCTACAGACTTTTGATAATGATGATGATCACTCATAAGAAATTAAATAAAAATGATATATATCTTAAAATTTGCAAATAATGATATAATTATGCACTGATTCTGATTACATTTAAAACTATGAACTATTAAACTATAATAAAATTATTGATTATTATTGATTTAATGATTAATGACGACGCACGACTTATTTAATGATTTGATTAATTGATTGATTGATTATTTGATTTATGATTTGATTATGATATGATACTGAGTCCGCGTGACGCGACAGCCTGATACGAACTAATGATATTTTTGGTAATAATGCGAGTTGCGACCTGCTGAAGCTGCACTTTGCTTAAGCATATGATAAATGTACGTGCTGAGCTCGTACGTACTGCGGGCCACAAAACAAGTGTGTGATCTAGGATATGATGTGGGCATGTTGCGGAGGAGTAAATGGTAGATAAAGTAGATAAAGCATGATAGTAAGGTGGTACAAGGTGATCAACAATATTATCTTACAACTAAATGATTAACAAGGTGATGAAACAATAATTTTAATTATACTTAGTCTGGCCATAAATACTGTTACACTTAAAAATAAAAAAATATTACATTTGAATTTCGAATCTGTCATTTTTATACGATTGTTCATTGTGTTT
>NJDD01002985.1:109016-134072 GCA_002245505.1 Calephelis nemesis
CACCAGATTACTGTGTGTATTTACAGTCAGTACCTGCATGCAAATAGTCGTTCGCTGTTTCACTTCATGCGATAAATGTAGGAATAGTTTATGTTTAGCAATCTTACATTATTGCTGGATTTAACTTTTAACTTATGGATTCTAACATAGTAGACAAACCTTCGCAGCTTTTGCCAGGTTGAGAACAGCATGAAACGAAAATAGGTTTGGTAGTAATAATAAATGTGACATTTGGCAGTCGACACTCCATTTCTGCAAGAAATTTGGTATGAAGATATGTAAAAGCTTATTAAGGATTAATATTCTAAAGTACCTTCACGCTATTATCCCCGAAGTAGTGGGCAGACGTACAACCAGGGCTCCAACGACGAGCTGAAGACACTGAGTTCTACACTATGATTGGTGGCCAACCTACCGCCATCTTATTCAATCCCGGGAAATGTTGTTTTCACACATTTTGTTTTTGATGCCGATCCGAGAAAGAAACTGAGAACCTCATGAAGGCAAGCTTAACAGGACTGCTAAACCACAGAGGCCACCAAAAAGGCAGAAATGATGATGGGTTGACACAAAGACACAAAAGATGGGTTTATTATTGTTGAGAAATGCTGTATTGCTATTTAAATACATATTATATTTCGATATCTATTATTTTCACTTGATTTGATATTTCAAAATGTATCAAAATGAGCACATTTATTAAAATACGTCGATTTAGTTTTGTCTGCAAAATCCGGCCATTCGAATTTTAAAGATTGCAATATACTATAACGTATAGAATCAAATAACTTTTATATTTCTATTAAAAACAGAAAAATATATGTATTTGATAGGTTGTATAATGCTTTTTACTATAAATGCCTAACCGCCCAGGCGGGCGGGCTGCGATACTAGCGCCACTGTGCCGGTTTTCCCGCAGTACTGGTTTAGCTCTGCGTCAGGGAGCTTCCGCGTAAAGTTCAGTTCCATGTGTTTTGTGACTAGTGTGTGTGTTTGTGTTGTGCGCATACTATAGGTTTTTTTTTCACGTAAGTTAATTTTTAATACTGCGAAAGGTAACTTTTAAAATATTTTTGTTTGAAATAAAATCACATTTGACTGTTTATTGTAATTTTGTTCTGTGTTTAAAAGATAAATTGTAATTAAATTAATTTATGTATTTGATGTTTAATATTTTTGTGTATGCCATATGTTCAATTGAAATGAAATCTTTTGGCAATTTAGGTTGTAATAGTATGAAATGAAAGAAAAATGTTTAAGTAAAGTTTAAAATTTTGAATACACATTTAAAATAAATCAACTTTAATATGCTTAATATCTTTTACACGTTTTTCTGTTTCATATATGTATGTTTAAGTACGTTATAAAAAACACCTTGAAAAAACCATGTAGTTTTTTCAAAAATATTTATTAATGTTATTTTTTTTTAATAATAGTTGTGTGGTAGGTAACTCGAAATATGTGTATTTATAAATACATGGATTTTCACCTTATTTTTTATGTTTATTGTGACAGTAAAATTGTATTCGTACATCTCCTCTACTTGTAATATTTTATGTTATATTTTTCGAAGTTTAAAAAATATATATATTACAAAAGTTTTTAATAAATTAAAGTTATTCACAAATATCAAAGTGGCAGCTACGATGTATTTAGATATATTTTAGAATTAAATGTTCAAAGACTGAAACTTTACACGACTTTGTCAGGGTTCACCGAGAGTTAATTTTTTTTTAATTTTGTTTTTTTTAAATCTATGTCAAACTCGAAACACGATGGGTAGTAAATTTCATCAAAATTAAAACAACTGTTTGGGCGTGTAAGCGTAAAACTTATACTTTAGAATTAATATGGATTCGTCTCTGAGTTTTAGCGTTGACTTTGATCCTGAGTTCGATCCCCAAGTCGGGCAACAAAAATAAAGTGTGTTTTTTTTTAATTTTCTATTAAAAACAGGGTTGCCCGGCTATCGATAGGCTTACCACCGATTACATTATGGGACTTATTGTGTTTGGCTAGTCATGGGTGCCCTGGTTGAAACTTTACCCTTTTGGGGGATAAGGGCTTAAAGATACACGGATATGGATTCAGAACATAAGTTGCCGTCGGCTCCTTAAATTTGTTATAACCTTACGAAACAAACAAGCTGCAGAATTTATTGAAAATAAAAAAATATACGCTACTTGTATAGCCAAAATAAATAAATAAATAAACAATAAACATTTCAATATTGGCACACCACAATGCGATAGAATATGTCGGGATGCTTACATAATTATGTAACAACTGATAAACACACATATTATGCACATATTAATCGCCTCTGTGGTCTATTCAGTTGTTGGACTTGACTGCATGAGGTCCTGGGTTCAAGTCTCGGGTCGGGCAACAAAAAGAAAACTGGCTAGTCATGGGTGCCTTGGTTGTTCCTCTGCCTACCTCTTCGGGGATATGGGAGTGAAGATACTTTTTTCATTATGTTATTGTTATTCATTTTCCATTTCAATTCATTTCAAATATTACTACTGCCTGAATACTTGTATCCAACAAGTATTCAGATCAGAGATTAGTAAATATATTGTCTTTGCTACTGTTAACATAAAATCGACTAATATACATATAATGTGTATGGCTGTAAGAGGCCATTGAGTAGGAAATTGCAAATTACGGTTATAGGCTATTCAAAACGTATTAACTACTAGCTATTTGGCTGCGGTTGTGTCAGCATAGGAAAGCTAAGACATTCATACGAACTTTTGTCGCGTCTTTTGGGGGTTGATGTTTGAAAAAAGTAGTCTATGTTAAAACTTAAACTTTAAACTGTAAGCTTATCAAATTTCATCGAAACCGCTTCATCTACTTTTTTTATGATATTGGAGGGCAAACAAGCAGACGGATTTCCTGATGCTAAGAAATTCACGCCACCTAGAGAGACCAAAGGTGGTAATGGTGCGTTGCCAACCTGAGGCTGGGATGTTAGGCCTCGAGCAAATGTATGTTTATCGGCTACCTTACTCACCGAACCGGAACACGTTATGACGTTATGGCGGCAGGAATAGGTAAGGCGGTGGTACCATCCGGGCAAGTTGCTGCGAAGCTCTACCACCCAGTAGGATGTCACGATTTTAGTGACGAGATTCGAGTAACAGAGAAATAGACAGATTTTCGCATTTATAATATTAGTATGGATTGTTGATTGTTGTTGCTTCTTTGTCTGAGAAATTGCCACGCCTTGCTCCTTGACAATATACAAGGTTCGGGTTTGATTCCCGAAAAGAAATGGCATGCATATGGTGAATTCTTTGTAAGAGTCATGCATAAATAAGTACAATTAATTAATTGCGCCAACTTTTTAAATATTTCCGTGTGTTATTGACGTCTATTAAAACCCTTAAAAAAGAAATACATCTTCACGCCCATATCCCCGAATAGGTAGACAGATGCACAACCCACGACTAGCCGAAGACACTAAGTAAAACCCTTAAAAATATAAATTTCTTATTTTAAGCATATGTATTATTAGTTGGCAAACTACGTTTACTTGATACTCTCTGCCTACTTTGCAGGAGGCACTTGGCGTAATAACATGTGGGTATGTATTTGTAAGATGACAAATTTTGTTTACATTCCGCATGTCAAGTTATTTGGTTACTTGGTATTAAGTATCGCTATGTCTGTAATTTCTACCTTAAAAAAGTATACTAACATTATGTAAAGTACAAAAAACAAATAAAAAAAGAATAAATTAAATCGGAATACGCGTAAACAATTAATAGTCCAATTCATATTTTGACTTTTAACTCTCTCTGTCACGGGAACCATTTCAGTGAGCGGGATAAAAAATATCCTTTAACCTTCCTCAGAACATAGAATACCTACTTGCCAATGTTCGGTAGGATCAGAAGAATCGGGATGATAAAATTAAAAAAATAGTGCCAAAAATTTTAGAAATACCAAAAATGTCTTCTGCTGCCCTTTTTATTTGCCTCTACTATACTATACTATAATTCATTGTACAGAATTTACTTTTCCACCGTTTTACTTTAAGTATAGATTAGTTTCACGTTGTCTGTTTATCTGTGCAACATGTAATTCTCACTTCTTATACTTATTCATTTCGCTATCAAAAACGACGATGACTACTTTCCCGTGTTGGTCCGGGCTCCTTTGCAGAATAGACCATCTGCCTTCCTGCCAGGCAGCTCGTAAAAGGCGAGCATAGGCTTACCGCCACTAGCACCCTGACATCTGACTAGGTAGTAGAGTTTCGCAGCGACTCACCTGTATTGGTACCACCGCCTTACTTATTCCTGCCGCCATAATGTCACGACATGTTCCGGTTCGGAGGGTAAGGTAGCCGGTAAAAAAAAATTTCTCGTGGTCTAACATCCCGAATTCAGGTTGGCAACGCACCATTACCACCTTTGGTGTCTCTAGGCGGCGTGAATTTCTCACCACCAGGAAATTCGTCTGCTTGTTTGCCCTCCAATATCATAAAAAAAAGACTAAAAACTTTACTTAATGGAGATTAGTTTTTAAAGGAGTCTGGATAACTTCTAAGCATTTGCATTAGCACAGTATTTACTGTGCTATTTTTCATCTCAATCATTTCAGCTTTAAAACGAAAAAAAATTAACGAAAACAGCCCATCTGTTCAATCACACACAGACCAGCATTAAGGTTAAATTTTCCTATTTTTATTTTTTTTTCTAAAATGAAACTACGGCGTATATTTTGTACTTCTACTTACAATGTAACTAGCACACCCAGAAAATTTGCTCCTTACAACTAAAAAGTATCTTCATACCCGGATTCCCGATCAGGTGGTTAGAGGAACAACAAGCGCCCCTACGACTAGAAGCAGACACTAAGTTCCTACAATATGATAGGTGGTAAACCTATCGGCTATCGGACCCTGAAATTAAACCAGGGATCTCATGAAAGATTAACAATACTAAGAAAACGTCATATTATTTCTAAAAAAAAAAGTATCTTCACGCCCTTATCTCCGAAGAGCTAGGCAGAGTTTCCCTCAGGGAAAAGTTTAAAGAAATAAATATTGTAACGGTGACTTCTTAATATATTTTTGAAAACCTGTTATATGTCCATAAAAATATAAATTTGTTTTAAAAAAATTGTGGTGTACATGCTGTAAACACAAATAATAAAAACAATCTTGTTGTGCATAAGTCTCGTCTCCACAGAATCAGTTATTCTTTTATGGGCAAATACGTTTTTACAATAAACTTCCCGAGCATATTAAAGACTTACCATTTAATAAATTAAAAAAAATGTATGTATCGCCTCTGTGGTCTAGCGGTTCAGTTGTTGGACTTGACTGCATGAGGTCCCGGGTTCGAATTCCGGGTCGGTCAATAAAAAGAAAATTGGATTTTTCCAATTTTCAAATAAAAGAAAATGTTGCTCGGGGTAGGATATGTGCCTGGTTGGCGATAGGCTTGCCACCTATCACATTGTGGGACTTAGTATCTTCGGCTAATCGTGGGTGCCCTGGTTGTGCCTCTGCCTACCTTTTCGGGGATATGGGAGTGAAGATACTTACTTAAAAAATGTATTAAAATTAAGTTGTATGGTAAGAGTTATTATAAAATTTCAGAATATTTAGAAGACAGAAATGCTTGCGATTAATTGCTTCTCATACCGATCTCTACAAATTAATTCTAAATATAATAAGTTTTTGTAGATTACATTTATAAGAAAAGAAGACAAGCCCGCGGAGTTTCTTTCGCCGGATCTTCTCGGTAAGTGGCCACGTCCCGTTCTGGTGGTAGTTTTTAGAATTATATAGGCGCGTTACAAGAATCTTTGTAGAGATCTACGTAATTAAGTTTTTTTTATTTTTTTTTATTTTAGAGGCACAACCAGGGCACCCATGACTAGTCGAAGAGACTAAGGCCCACAGTGTGATAGGTGACAAGCCTATCGCCAACTGGGCACATATCCAATATCGAGCAACTATTTTTTTATTAGAAAATTTAAAAAATCCCAATTTTCTTTTTGTTGTTCGACCTGGGAATCAAAACTGGGACCTCATGCAGTCAACTCCGCCAAATGAACCACTAGATTATAGAGGCGACAAATTCTAATAATAGTCTAATAAATTAAATAAAATAAAAAAATGTGTATAAAATATAAAAAAATAATGTAAAAAATAATGTATAAAATATATTTTTTTATGTTATAGGAAGGCAAACAAGCAGACGGATTTCCTGATGGTAAGAAATTTACGCCGCCTAGAGACACCAAAGGTGGTAATTGTGCGTTGCCAACCTGAGGTCAGGATGTTAGGCCTCGAGCAAAAGTAAGTTAACCGGCTACCTTACCCTCCGAACCGGAACACGTCATGACGTTATGGCAGCAGGAATAGGTAAGGCGGTGGTACCAATCCGGGCCAGTCGCTGCTAAACTCTACCATCTAGTAAATATAAAATACAATTCTAATAACTCTAATAAAAGTGAAAACATCAACCGCCTAACCACAAAAAAAATTAGACGCCTTTACAACTACACCAATAAGATGCTACATGTGGCAGCATGATAAAGGCTTACATTCCAATTTTAGTCAGTGTTTAGTAAAAAAACGTGTTTAACGAGTGTTTATTTTTTATATTAAGACGGTAGGTGTTTAAAAAGTGTGTTGTGAAGGAGTGAAATTATTTGAAAAGTGAGTAACATGATTTTGACGAAGTATGGCTATGTAAATAATTATAACGTTCCGTCGAAAGGCTTTCATTAAATTCAGAACCCACTTGTTCTAAAACCAAAAGGCTTTATTAATATTTACAGTTAGTAGGTTTTGATATTGTAATAACTTAAAGAATATAGGACTACGCAATTAAAATATAAGATCCTTTCACACATACATGTTTTAATAAATATCATACTGATCACTTTTATGGACAAGCGGTCTGGCGTCGCATTTGACTTCTTGAGTCCTACAACAAAAAGAATGTGTTTTTATCAATTTTCTTGTAAAAAATAAAATTGCCTGGGGTTGGATAAGTGCCAGGGCAGTAATAGGTTTGCCATTTCATATTGTGCCACTAAACTAAAATACGATTGACTAAGCGTGGCTATCCTTGTCATACCTACCTCTTTGGGGATATGGGCATAAAGATAGTTTACTTAATTTTAATAGAATTAGTAGATTTTGATGTTATAATAACATTTCATGATACCTAAATCCCTACCTAAATGCGAATGAACTTGTTTATTACACTTTCACTCGAAAACTATTTTCTTAAATAACTTAGTACAGTAGTAGGTCCTACATATTTAAATTGTGCGCTTCGGCTACATTCATCAAGTTCAGAAATCCGAATGTATTTTAAAGATAGTATCTATATAGAATGTTTACTACATAATTAATCATTTCGCTTAAATTTAGATTAGGTCATCCAATTTAAAAATAGAAGTACAAAGTGTAAAAAGAGAAAAAGTGTAAGTGTAAAGTGTAAACCGAAGCGCATAATTTAAATAGTAGGAGTATAAAATAAATCACTATTTGCGTATGAATGTGTACATACTATATATATTCCAAACTTAATGAAACTTTGTACTTATAGGTATTGTTGTAGATATTAAAAGTAACATAAAGGATACTTTTAAAACAACAAATGCGATGCGATTAGCAAAAGGCTTGCCATCTATCACCGCCTCGTTGGGCGAGTGGCTAGCGTACTCGCCTAACTACACTAATCAACCGTGAGGCTCGGGTTCGATTCCCGACGGGGGCTTGCATTTGTGAGATGAACATTTAGATGTCTGGGGTTTTCCGGGTCTGGGTGTTTATTAAATTTATTCTGGTATCTATTTAAGTATTTCTATATAAAAGTATCGTTGACTAACACCCATAAAACAAGCATATAATTTGTTTACTTTGGGGTTATATTCAATTTGTGTAACTTGTCCAAGGATATCTATTTATTTATTACATTTTGGGACTTAGTGTTTTCAGCTAGTCGTGTGTGCCCTGGTTGTACCTCTGCCTAAATTTCAATTAGCTTCTTCTGTACTATACCTTTATTAATTTTAATTAAATATTAAATGATTTCTGAAACCAATTTTTATTAAAAGTCTCTATTTTCTAAAAATAAGATAAGATTCAGACAAGCAGTCCACGTCCTACATTAGCAGTTTAACCAACAGTTCAATTTGGTTTATTTGTTCCATTTCGCTCATCTCATTACAAATGGCGGTGGAGAAGGACCGTTATGTCCCCCCCTTTCCCGCCCAAACCACAATGATTAGGAGGGCACTCGAGTGGAAGTCGTACCCGTGATTACCAAGACATTGGCATATTAACAAATTAAACTGGAGTATAATTCAATTTCAATTGAAATCGTTTACATTGTATACTTTTCATCGTTGGCATATAGTGATATTGATAATTTTAAATAAAAATTGTACTTTTTTAACCGATTACATAAAAGGAGTTTTTGAATGATATTGGATATATTACCAGCCTAAGACCGGAATGTTAGGTCTTGAGCAAAATTAAGTTTACCGGCTACCTTACTATCCGAACTGGAACACGTCACGACGTTATGGCGGCGGGAATATGTAAGACGGTGGCTAATAAGTGGTAGAGGTATCCGGGTGAGTTGTTGTGTAACTCTATTACCTAGTTAGATGTCACGGTGTTTGTGACGGCAAGCCTATACTCGCCTTTTACAAGCTGCCTGGCAGGAAGGCAGATGGTCTATTTTGCAAAGCAGCCCGGACCAAAACGGGGAAAAAGCTTAACCGATTTCACCATTATTTATAATTGCATTTATTATAGTTTGTTTTATTTGAAAGTAAGTACTTACCTACTTCCAGTTCTGGAGGGTAGGGTAGCTGGTAGACTTGTATAATAGACCTTCCATCCCGGCCTTAGGACAGCTACTGCTGCTTACCTAAGATCTGTGATCGGTTGTCTCTTACCATCAGTACAGCCGTCTCCTTGTTCACTGACCTCTAGCATAAAAAAGTGTATTGCGAAAAAGTAAATGTGTTTAAAAGATAAGACAAAAAATAAGACAACAAAAATCTTGTCTATCAACATAAAATAGTAAGAAATATAAGAAAGATCTTGTGTATCAAATTGTTTAATTCGTGAAAAGTAGTCGTTAAAACATCGTTAAAATTAATCATTTAAAAGGATTTTTACTAATAATTTTTTTTTTAATTAATCTTGCTAACAAATTAAGACGAAGTTAATCTTAGGTGGACAATCAATTATGAAGGAGTTGTAGGCGGTAGTAAAAGATAATATACATAGAAACCCTTGTAGACTTAGATATACTGTCATCAATATCAAATGTCTACCTCTGTCTAAAATCGAACCCGACCACATCATTGGTCGTTAATATTATTCGTGTTATACTAGTCATATAGCCAACGAAACTACCAATATTTTTGATATTTTTACAATTATACTGTGAAATCCGTCTGCTTGGTTGCCTACCAATGTCATAAAAAAAACCATCAACGTTTATATTACCAAATCTCTTTTATAATTTCATTTATCATCTTCAAGTGCCCCAAACCTAAACCTACTAAAAAGGCTAAAACTCAGTAGGATTAAAACCCTTGGGTACGAGCCCTTAATTAAGTTTAACATGCTTGATTTATGATAGCCAATCAGACGGAATGTTATTAACCCATACATACACATACAATAACAACACACATATACATTGCACATTTCAGCATCTTTAATTTATTCTAATACTTAGTTCGCCAAGGTCTGCTTTCACGTCCTTGTTTTGTTTTCCAAATTTAACATTTGATAACGAATAAAATGGTGGCGATTTTGTTGCACACTCTCATTCTAAGTTAACGTTATCTTCTTTCAACGAAAGTTATAAAAAAAGTATCTTCACGCCCATATCTCCGTAGTGGTTGGCAGAGGTACAACCAGGGCACCCACGACTAGTCGAAGACACTAAGTCCCACAATGTAATAGGTGGCAAGCCTATCGCCAACCGGTCACAAATCCAATCCCAAGTAACATTTTTTACAAAAGTAATAAAAAGAGACAAAACACTTTAGGTCCTGTCAGATTAGTTTGTACACGATATTTTTAGTGATGTTTAATCTGTGACTACTTGGCTTGACACACATCCAAAGCTTAATCCTGTCTTAGCCAATGTATTGAATTCAAATGTTAATCAATTGACAGTTATAAAAATTATATTTTTGTTTTCTTAAATTTTCCAATGTTTCGCTATACTTACATTATAATATAAGACACTAAGTAACTGTAGGTCGCCTCTGTGGTAAAACGGTTCAGTTATTTGACTTCACTGCATGAGGTCCCGGGTTCGATTCCAGGGTCGGCCAACAAATTTCCAATTTTTTAATAAAAAAAACGTTGCCCGGGATTGGATATGTGCCCGGTTGGCGATAGGCTTGCCACCTGTCACATTGTGGGACTTAGTGTCTTCGACTAATCGTGGGTGTCCTAGTTATCCCTCTGCCATCTTCTTTCGGGGATATAGGCGTGAAGATACTTACTTTTTCACTATGTAACATTACGACAAAGTAATTTGCAAAATTGTTCAATCCATTTATTAATATACTAAAGGGCCCGCCTCGGCTTCGCACGTGTCTTAAATATACATATCATACTAATATTATAAAGAGGAAAACTTTGTTTGTTTGTTTGGTTGTAATGAATAGCCTCAAAAACTACTGGACCGATTTTAAAAATTCTTTCATCATTCGAAAGCTACATTATCTACGAGTGACATAGGCTTTGTTTCATCCAAATCGGTATAGTAGAAGCCAAGTTACGCAGGCGAAGCTGCGTGAAACTGCTAGTTACGTATAATCCTCCTTCTTCAAATTTTATCTATTAAAAAACCGCTTTAAAATCCGTTGCGTAGTTATAAAGATTTAAGGATACAAAAGGTTTTATAGGAACAGAAGAAGCGACTATATTTTATAGCATGTAATGATTAACTATTGCAAAGGGTTTTTTATATTTTTGTACTCTCAACAATGATTTCTGCCTACTTCCCAAGGAAAATGATGTCAAGATATATGTGTCAATATATGTTAAAAATAAGTACATGTGTATTTATATTTTTTATATAAAAAGTTGATTTTTATAGGTAACATTTTTTTGCAGAACAAAAGATTTTTCGATAAATACACCCCATAAACACTTGTAATCGAATTCATAAGAAACAAAGAAACTACCAAAATACGTTACATTCTAAAGTAACAAAAACAGTGGTATTCGCAATTAGTGGAAAGTCTACAGCATTTGAACACGCGTGGTGAGAGGCACTAGAATATTTCAGCTGGAGCAGAACCAAGTATGCAGGCTTTCATTACAAGAAACGCTTTGGTATGGAGATTTTTATTGTTCGGCGATAAATGTTAGGGAATACTTATGAATTTTAATTACAGAAAAATGGAAATATAGACGCTTTCGTTGTATATTTTCGTATAAAATAACAATAAAATTGATTCATCCATTTTTTGTGAACTTCCGCTTGTGTCAACTAAACATAGTAAAAAATCTAGTTACTTATTTACATGTAGTTTAAAAGCACCTGAAGTTTTTCAAAATACTTTGTGTTAATCTGGTTATAATTTTTCAAATATTTAGATCATAATCAGGTTTAACGGTAAATTTAAAAAATAAATTTGTTCAACATTTGCTTGTTGTCTAAAGGGATTGGCATTAGTTTCACTGTACCAACTGAAGAAAATATATCCATGTGCTTATCTTCAACACGTACTTATCTTCAACATATATATTTTAATGGCAACCTTGCAAAGTAGGCAGAAATATTACTTTTAATAGGATGATTTCTATCGATGATTTACATTTTAGGTGTCAGTAAAATTAGTAAGATTTTTTTAAAAATCACTAAAATGACAAACAAGTTCATGTTTTAACAAATGTTGTTTTGTTTTGTTTAGAAGTAAAATTGCAAACTTAAATAATTAAATCATAATAAAGCTGCAAAATACAGACTTCAATTTCAATAGCATGCGTAAAAAGCGCTTTTTAGACGCGCTAAGTTGAGTTTAACTTAAAAACCACTTATCTGGTTTTGATCTTATAATATTAGAAACATTGAAATTCATTCAAAATTGAGGCGGCTAAAACCAGAGCGGCCTAACTGCATTTTAGTATTTTTTAACCTAAGCCGATTTCATCAATATAAACGTCATGTTATTCGTCAAGACCATAGCGCCCTAAAATTGTTAATATTATCTTGAAACAGATGGCAACACAAATCTAACTAATTTTAAAATTACATATTTTACTTTCCTCCATACTTTAAATCATACATACTATTTGTAAGATAGGCTCCTCTAGTTCTAGCAGCCTCAATTGGCCTCTGCCATGGAAAACATATTGAGAACCGCATCGTATTTCAAGTACATCAAATTCACAATAATTCTGATTAGTTATAATTCCATCGTTACCTTAGCTATAACTTTTACCAATTTTAGATCAATCAGTTGAAGTTAACTTTTTAACTACAGTTCTAAAGTTTTACCATCACTAATAAACAAACTAGCAAAGGAACAGGTCAAAAACTTGTAAAAGTAGTTGGTACTGAAAATTAAACCAGTTTAAACTCTCATGGTTAAACAGTAACAAAAGCTATTAAATAACTGGTAGCCTAAAATTGTTTTACAAAAGGTTTTGTGGTTCGGCTTAATGGAGACGAAAATTGGAAAACTATTATTTCAATTTGGTCCGGATCTTTAGACAATTTAGCTTTATTTACGTATTCACGATTGTTTAATAAAATTCTTTCTGTTATTAGTCAAACATCTTTTTAACCCGATCAAACTGAGACCAAAACATTAGTATAAAGCACAAAAAATCGAGTTTTAAAAATGATTCCAGAACCCACTGAAAAGTTTAGAACTTTATGCGAGATAAAATTGGCATTTGGGCGCAGCTGAACTGACATTTGATTGAACTGAACTCATTTCATCTTATTCCATCTCATCCTATCTCATTACATCTCACTCCATCTAATTCCATCTTATTCTATCTTATTCCATCTCATTCCACCTTATTTCATCTCATTTAATCACATTCCATCTCATTCTATTTCTTTCTACTTCATTTCATTTTGTTCCACTTTATTTTATTTTGTTCCACTTCAGTCCATTTTGTTACCCTTCATTCCATTTTATTCCATCCCATATTCCATTTCATTCCTTTTCATTTAAATCCATTTCATTTTCTTCTATTCGATTTGAAGGATAATATAGTGAAAAACAGAGGGTATTTTACTTACGACATAGTCTTTGCTAAGTATATTGATATCAGAAACGTGAAAACGACAATCTTAGGTGATTGAAAGCCATTTATACAAAAGAAGAAGAAGAAGAATCTTAGGTGTCACTTTGTAACGCTTATCACCTAAATCTATAATCATAACAAAATCAGTTTACTTGTTTGCATGCCAATTCAATAAAAAAGTCAGTATTTGTGAATTGTGAAAAAGTATTTGCTTCAAATAGATCAATTTGCATTGGGCACGCGTTGTAGAAAACGACCAATAAACCTCTTTCGTTCATAAAGTAGATTCTCTTTCGTTTTTCTTGCTACTTTGACCGTAATAAATTTTGTTCATAAATTAGAGATCACTTGCTAAATTCAATGCTGAAATACTTAAATTAAGCATTCTTTACGCTTCGGAGACGAAAACGCACGCTGTTTCCGGGGTATTTAATAAAAAAGTTTGCAAATACTTTTCGATGGATAATTATAATCATTACTTTTACATTTTCGAATGTTATTATAATTAAGATCTACTCAGGTTTTGCACGAAAACTTAAGTAATTTCGTGGTTTCCCTGACGGTAACAGACAATGAATGAATGAATGAATGAATACACTTTATTATGCACCAAACCTTACAAAATATTACACACTCTTTTACTTATATATATTTAACTTAGGTGCACAAAGGCGTTCTTATCGCTACAGAGCGATCTCTGCCAGACAACCTTATTGTCTATAGAAGACAATTGTCTATAGAAGTTGTAGATCTTTACGGTACGTCGTTATTTTGGTTAGGTTTTTAGACCACGTAAGTCATAGTCAATCGTGAAATTAGGTGGTTGGTGCTGAGGGTAGGTAAGGTAGTGGTGCTAGTATGGGCTAGTTGCTTCCTCTACTCTAACCACCAGTTATGTTTGACTGCACTAGCCTTGCAATACTCCATTAAAACTTGTTAGTGTTGCCAAATTTCTGATTGTATTTTAAACGTGACATTACGTGGAATATTCAGGACCTATTGTCACATGCCAGTTAGGTTGTTGTTTTCTATAAAATAAAGTAGAAAAAACGACGGGTTACACTCCGGGAACCCGGCAGAAGTGAAAACTTGAATATTAATGTTGTGCATTTCTTATATTTTGGTAAGATTTTGCACGAATTGTTTTAATTATCAGTATGAAAGTACTATCATTTATGTCGCAGAATACAGTATTAATATATTGCTGTATCTTACACAAACATGACAACATCAACATTCGCGCAAACGCCCTGCGCCTCTTACGAATATCTGTCTCACGACTCAGGTCACGCGTCATTTCGCGATTTGAGAAGTTTTTACACATTCCGAAAAAAGTGCGCAACGCTGCTAATGAAGTTTTAACTTTAAAAATTGGTTAAGTCATTTGAAAGATTAGCTTAGACAAATAGAAGCACACACATATGAAAAATATAAATTGGTAAAATATAAAGTAATTTCAAGCAACTACTCGTATTTAAAACATACATTTGAAGTACATCCAATTTATTAAATTACCAACAAGTATTTTGATGTTGTTTCATTAAATGTAATTTAATATTTTACAAATGTATGCATGTAATTTTGTTTTGTTAATTGTATTTTCATTTGAAATCTTTCACCAAACATTTACCATCAAATACATTCAATAAGTTGTTTGAACAGTTTCATGAATAAAATTGTTTAAACATTGCTATGTAAAAGTGAAGTGTCCTCCAACGAGCGGGTTTTCGATGTGACGAATTCAAAAGCGGAATGGAATTTGGATAGAAGCGGTGCAGTAAATTGAATGTTTTTAAATTGATTGAGGAAACTCCGGTGGGTGAGAGAACTAAAAAATCTGGCAAAGGCACCTGATGTCAAGAGTGCCTGTAGTTCTGTAGTTTTTGGTATTGGGTGACAGTTTATATTTTTGTCGTATAAATTTCGTTATCCATTCTTTAATACCAAAGGTGCAACGGTTTGTTTTTCCTATTTTATATAAAATATCTAATAAACATACATACACACATATCTTCACGCCAAGTCCCTTACGGGGTAGGCAGAGAATATCGAGTGCCAGTCCTCACGATCCTGACAAACCTGCCTTGCTTCCTTCACATTTATTACCCTTTTTCATACAAACACGCCGGTTTCGGAGACTCTTGACACCACCCTCGGATAGTATCCAATTGATCTGATCGTGAAATGTCAGCCTTGGTCTCCCCGGGTACCTACATCCATCCACATTCGCATTGTATATCTGCTTTGTCAATCTTTCATCTGTCATTCTTTCCTCATGACCGAACCAGCGGAGCATGCCCTTTAGCATTTTAACACCAACACTTTCTTTCAATCCCACTCTTTCTCGGATGTCACTGTTACGAATGCGGCCAGCGAGCGTTACGCCACAGATTTTCCGTAGTGCTCTCATTTCGACCGCATTTATCCTACTTATCTGATAAAGTCGATTATAATCACAAAATACACGCCCTTATCATGATTTTAACAAGTTTTAGTGAAGATCAATTCGTGTCTGAGCGCATAAATTACATGCCATTTTGCGAAGACCTACTGTTTTTTTTTTCAAAGTAAGATTACATAAGATTTGGCTAGACTCTCTATCTCCTAATAAACACCTCACGTAATTTGGGGGGACGTACCCTTATGCACCTTAGCGGCTACAGCTTGCAGCTACAGCTACAGCGGTAGCAGTAGCCAGTTTATTAGCTGGGTCTCATGTTATTATCCAAATTTGCTGAATTCAGTAATATTTTATCAATCTTGATATTTCAGCTGATTCTAAAAAGATTGAGATTCTGTTTAGGTTTGAGTTATGATATTTTTATTTGAGCAATGGTATGAAGCAATGCAATGGCCGTGTTGGTCCGGGCTCCTTTGTAGAATAGACCATCTACCTTCCTGTGCCAGGCAGCTCGTAAAAGTCGAGCATAGGCTTTCCGTCACTAACACTGTGATATTTGACTAGGTGGTAGAGTTTCGCAGCGACTCACACGGATTGGTACCACCGCCTTACCTATTCCTGTCGCCATAACGTTATGACGTGTTCCGGTTCGGAGAGTAAGGTAGCTGGTTAACTTTTGCTCAAGGCCTAACACCCCAGCCTCTGGTTGGCAACGCACCATTACCACCTTTGGTGTCTCTAGGCGGCGTTAATTTCTCACCATCAGGAAATCCGTCTGCCTGTTTGTCTTCCAATGTTATAAAAAAAATTGAGCAATGTGACAATGTTTATGTGGAGACAGTAAGGAGGAACTTGAGTGATATAAGCTATTTTCAATTCTGATTTCGAATCAGGAACCCTTAATAACTTTAATACAAGATCATTAACTTTAATACATGCTAGATCACCCGCGAGGTTTGGGTTCAATTCCCGACGGGGGCAGATATTTGTGTGTCGAACATTTAGATGTCTGCATTTCCGGGTCTGGGTGTTTATTAAATTTATTCAGGTATCTATTTAAGTATTTTTATGTATTAGTATCGTTGACTAACACCCATGTCACAAGCATATAATTTGCTTACTTTTGGGGTATGATTCAATTTGTGTGACTTGTCTAGGGATATTTATTTATTTATTACCGCGTAGCAAACTCTAGTTGTATAATGAAAATTTTGCAACTATTTTAAATCTGTGTGTATGTATTACTAAGTGTAACCCAAAAACCACTAGTCAGGTTTTGTTTAACATTTAATGGGATGGATTTTCAAACAAAAAACCTGTCTGAAGTGTAGAGGAGAGGTTAGACTTAGTCATGCAAAAAACGAACACTTCAAGCCTTAGCCTTATAATTGAATGTTTTTTAGTAGTATTTATTTGTTTATATTATGTATTTTATATACAACATACAAATAAATAAATAGTGGTACAAAATTAACATTTTTATATACTACATGTAAATGATAACAATAATAATAAACACTGAAAAATATCCCTGGACAACTCACACAAATTGAATCATACCCCAGAGTAAACATATTATATGCTTGTGTTATAGAAATACTTAAATTAATACAAGAATAAATTTAATAAACACCCAGACCCGGAAATGCAAACATCTAAATGTTCATCACACAAATGCCTGCCCCCGTCGCGACCGTCGGGAATCGAAACCGAGCCGGACGTTGAAGTTATGTTCCTGCATTTTATTTATGTCGAAAGAATGACAAAAGAATGAGAATAATAAACACAATAGATATACAATGAGAATATTGATAAAGGTATCCTAGGTTGATATTTGACGATCAAATCACTTGGATTTTATCTGAGATTCTACATGAGTCTCTGAGACCGGCATTTTTGTATGAAAATATAAGTAATTATGGAAGAAACTTGGCAGGTCTGCAACGATCGTGACAGGTGGCATTCTGCAACTCTGCATGCAAATGAGGTAGTGTGAAGATTATGTGTATGTGTTACTCTTCAAATCCCACAAAAATATTTTTAAATTATGTACCTAATAGTGCCATCTCATATGAAAGCTTTTACTTTTAATCTACGAAAACTACAAGGTAATTAATACGTGACTTCGCTCCGCCTTGTGCAATTTGACAACTGTAATGAATGAAATGTATTTGGAAAGATATATTTAATGTCATAGCAATCACATCCAATAATTTCAACTTTATTTTAGTCTGGTAATGATTTATCTCAATACCCATAACCCACATAATTGTCTCTGCTATTAATCAAAGAAAACGACGCGGTAATCGATGTACCCGCATCTCGTAATCTCTCTCTCGGGGTTGTGCACGAGGTTTATGACTTATATCTGTGCGACCTCGCTTATCTCCATTCAGCCGAATCGTGAATGGGTATTCTGTTTATTTCGTCTGTATAGAGATAATGTTTTCCTCTTCCTATCTTTACGCGTAACTATCTTTGTTCTTGATGTTGTCTTGATGTTTTGATTTGTCATATTTATAGAAGACCAAAGTAAGTAAGTAAGTAAGTAAGTATCTTCATGCCCAACCAGGGCACCAACGACTAGACGAAGACACTAAGTCCCATAATAATGATAGGTGGCAAGCTTTCGCCAACCGGCCACATATCTAATGCCGGGCAATGTTAATTTTATTAGAAAATTGAAAATATGCATTTCCTATTTTTTGTGTTCATCGACCCGGGGATCGAACCCGGGATCTCAAGAAGTTAAGTCTGACGCCGGACCGCTAGACCACAGAGGCGATAAGTTTGTGAAAGTCGTAATATGTTTCTTATCTACATCCAATAAGTAAATGCCAGTTTAAATTAAATAAACACCCGAACCCAGACATTAGTAAGGAGTTAGCGCTCTGGTGCATGGAATGCGATGATGTGTGTATTCACCGAAATAACGAGGTACAAAACAAAGTTACCCAGGTCAGCTAGTCACCTGAAAATGCTGCAGTAGGTACAAATACAGGCTTAATTTTTTTAATTTTTTTTACACTTTATGCTTTTCTGACCTAGTCTAAATTTAAGCGAAATGATTAATTATGTGTAATAAAAACTCTATATAGATATCTTCTAAATACATCCGAGAATGTTTCATTGATGCTCTGTTTTTATGTTTATATTACATTCTATTCATTATGAGTTTTCTTCGACTCTATCTAAAACAAATATAAAATAAATGTTTTTCGTTTTCCTGTCGTTCTTTTCTTTAAGAAAATTATCAGAATATCTTTTGTTCAAAGTAAGAGTTATCTTATTTTGCATAGGAATATTTATTTTCTTTTTCCCTAATATTTTTATGATTTTGATACGCGTACACTATGTTTAGGTTATTTGGTCACCAGTATTTTGTTCTGGTTGGGGAATAGTCTGTAAACATACTTACGTGGCTGTGGAGACTATGGAATCTAAGGAGTCTATAGGTAATGTGATCTTCATCAAGAATTCAATTAGGTTGTTTATGAGAAATAAAAAATATACATTCGCGCCCGTATCCGTAAGCTAGATATCGTTTAAGTTGAAATGATACACCACACTGCTTAATTAGTTGACATAGATAATATATTAGCGCGAATATCGATGACACATCTTATCTATAACTGTAGTTTTTTCGAGAATTGCAATATTTGCGTATAGATCGAAGTTGTTGCATGTTAGCATCTGCAATGTTTTTTGTTTACAAAAGTGTTGTCATATTACATACTAGCTGTAGCCTGCGGCGTTACCCGCATGATCTCACAAGAACATTGTTTCGTGATAAAATCTATCCTTTGTGTTAATCCAAGTCAACCTCTATTTGTGTAATATTTTTTTTAAAATCGGTTCAGCGTGAAAGAGTTACAAACAAACAAATAGATAGACTTACGAATTTATAATATAAATAAGAATAATAGGATATAGTAAGATGTAAGAAGACGGCTGTTCTGTCTCGCACTTGAGCAATTTATAAACTAGTTGGACAACAAGTCGGAAGAAATTTGTAACATATCCAATCACAGAAGTGTTTTTAAGTCTATTGCGTGCACTGTAAAGGATAGCGTAGGCTATTAACGGAGCGGAGCGTTTTGGGCCGGGCCGCATCGCATCGGCAGATTTTTGTTACTTAGTACCAAAGTGTAGGTAATGGGTAATGTTTTATTTATTGATTTAATGTCCTTTATAAGCATTATTGTTTTAAAAATATTAGCGTTCTGCATTTCTCCTACACAAAAACTATAAGTGTCTAAAATTTTATGTTCCTGCGTCCTCGCAATTTTCGTAAACAGGGGTGCAAAGTTTTGGCATCATATTATATTAATATATAGATTATGTTCATTTGTTTCTATTCTTTCAAATTAAAGAATGCTACTTTCTGAAGGAAGAATATTGACCAACTTGTCAATCCTATCTTCACAAGTCAGCGTTTAACACGTTTCGGTCTGGAGTCACTAGTACTTCTAGCCCAAGCTAGCTCAAGATGCAACAGTAACATTTATATTATCTAAAGGCAACTGAATCTTTATCTGAATTTCCATCTTATAATATAACTCAAATTTAAGAAAATACAGGAAACTTATTGCTCATCAGAAAAAATCGTTTAGATAACAACAATCGTCTAAAAGCAGAAAAAGCTTTTCTCTTAAAGACAGGAAAAAGCGTTTCATAAAACGACAAAATTGAGATCCGTCCTAAATTGCCGAATCTCAATTTCTATAACAAATCCAATTATTAATTACTATAATACTAGGGATTTACAATTCGAAGGGCTCAGAATCCGATCAATTTCGTCCGAAACGTAAAATTCCACGTGAAAAATTCCGTGATATAAATGAGTGGAATAACTGTGACAGATTGTGTAAAATTATCTTTTGAAAATGTCCGAAAGTAATTTCTGTGAAAAGAAACTTGGTAGCACTCCAGCTAATTAGCTATCATTAATTTTGTATGAAAGCTGCGATAGGCTTAGGCGTGCGCTTTGGTTTTTAATTGCTGGAAACTTTTCTGGGATTAAAGTTATAAGCTCGTTGGCTGGAGGGTTAGCGTGTATACTTAACGTGCGCGTGAGGCTTAGGTTCGAATAACGAGTGCATTTGTGAGTGATATTATTAACAGGTCAAAGTAAAAAAAAAATACATATACGTACATGAATAGATGGAAAAATAAATAAGATACAATTTTAAGCACACGGCAGTTCAGATGGTAAGAGATAATGGTGAGAGGTAGAAAGGTGAACGCACATATGACAAGGTACCTAGTACCTTGTCATAGGTGCGTTGCTATAAAGTGACAGGGCTGTCAAGTCTACTGACTCCCTACCCTTCAAACTGGAACATAATGCTGTCATTATAACGACACGAATAGGCAAGGTGGTGGATCCCTACCCTGCCTGCGTAGGGATCCTTGTCTATCTCTCTACTCTACTCTACTATAGTAGTCACATTGGCAATGACTTATATTTCCTCAGTGGACAAGCAGTCCGGTGTCGGACTTGACTTCTTGAGTTTGGGTCGAACAACAAAAAATCAGACAATGTATGTTTTAAATTTTTGCACAAGATTGATTTCGAATGTTGCCCGAGGTTGGATATGTGTCCGGCTAACAATATATATATCTTCGGCTATTCGTGGGTGCCCTGATTGTGACTCTGCCTACATTTTCGAAGATATGGGCATGAAGATACGTATATTTTAACCAGTGCAGGTTACATTCAACCCGATAAAGGGGCAGATGGTCTATTCTACTTAGCGGACTCGGATCAAAGTCGGAAATTTTACGCTGTTTTTTTTATTCATCATTGTCAACGGTACATAAAATCAGTTGAAAAATGTTTATACACGTTGTTTGGAGTTAACACTTGTACTTATCCACTGTATACTTTATTTAACACTTTCTGTTACTTTCTAGCCAACCGGTTTCACTGTTTACAGCATCATCAGGGCTTTGAAACTAAAGATCTTTTTTGATTTAACGTTCAATATCTGTTCAGTAATTTAACGTTCAGTATCTGAAACAGATATTGAACGTTAAATCAAAAAAGATCTTTAGTTTCAAAGCCCTGATAATGCTGTAAACAGTGAAACCGGTTGGCTAGAAAGTAACAGAAAGTGTTAAATAAAGTATACAGTGGATAATTACAAGTGTTAACTCCAAACAACGTGTATATACTATGGAATTCCGACAAGTGCCGACGATAGCAAGTATAGATTCTGAAAAATGTTTCTTTCACATGTTTTCAAACTTATATTTCGAATAAAGAGCTCAACGTAAATTTGTGACCAATTTGTTATATGTATAATAATCTTTCTTACTTTTGAGACACTTTATTTCCTCGGAAAAACACTTTTTCAGGACGACAATTCCAATAGATTATTAGGTACAGACACTTAGTCTTGGGAAAAATGAAAGAACAATTTTTTCCATTGTTTTAAGATTTTGTTTGCGGAATTCCATCATACTATAAATATAACGTTATTGCAAATTCCTTAAATTGTATATAACTTGCAAAAGCTCAACAACGACTTCAGTAATAATTGCATACCTTTATAGTAAATTATCTTCCGCGCACATTTTGCCTGTTATTCAAATTAATTTTATTTTCAATAAATTAAGTATAGTCACTAGTGGGCCGGCGTCGGAGTTAATTTCTTGAGGTCCCAGGTCCGATCCCAGGGTAGGGTAACATAAAATATTAGAAAATATATATTTTCAATTTTCTAATAGAAATAACGTTTACCGGGATTGGATATGTGTCTGGTTGGCTTACCAGCTATCACAATGTGGGACTAAGTGTCGTTGGCTAATCGTTGGTGCCCTAGTCGGTTGGTATCGGACTGGGTTGACAACCTAAGGCCGGGATGTTAGGCCTCGAGCAAAAGTAAGTTTACCGGCTACCTTACTCTACCACCTTATTACATGTTTAATGCCAATTGCCTACAAGAACACAGCCTGCCTCGTTGAAAGTAATGAACAGAGTGCACCCTAAATTTAGTTTCCAACCGTCGTTAGCATGACAGTATTGCCATACCAAGTAATTAAATTCAGAATTTATCAACAATTATTATTAGGAATATTCATAAAAAAATTTGAAACCATCACATATTGATTTGTTTTGCCCTATATTATATTAATTTATATTTTCTCAAGCTAAAAGAAGATAATTTATTAAAGCCATATTATCGCACACTGCTATAACAATATGTGTTTTCCTTATTTCATTTATTTGTTTATGTATTCACACAAATTGGTGATAATTTCCTCACTTTGTTATTATACAACAAAAGAAACGTTATTTGTAAAGGTAAATGAATTGAAAGAAATAACAAATGTTGACATCTTGTTTTGACAAAGAAAATCAAAGTCAGATGTCGCGTTGTATTTTCCGCTGTCCTTTTGTGTAGATAAATTTTCAACAAACCAAATGGATTGAAAAGTGAGGTACTTTACAGTTTAGAGTTTAGACAGTGTTCTAATAACTAAATAACATGCAGGATATTCGAAACAATACCGAAAATGCAACTTCGTGGCGTTTACTTTCAACTTTTAGTGGATCTGTTATGAGCATTAGTTTCTCAGGTTAGGTACTTTAAAAAAATACTTAATTCTCTTTTGTCCATCTTATGCGCCGGCGTATAGGCAATATTGTAGTTAAATTTCTAAAAACTAGTTATAATCTTTCTCTTCAAGTTCCCTCTCGAAACAATATCATAGCCGATCTTTTAGTTCGTTATCAGTAAATCTTAATAACTTGCTACCTGTAAAAGTGATGAAAGCTTCAAATATTAATATCTCTAAAGATACGGTTAGACGTCACTTTCTAAGTTCAATTCGACTAGATTATATTTACACTATTTATGTTTTCCAATGTATTAAAAAAACTTATTCATAATAAAATAATCATAAAGAAATTAGTGTATCGTCTATTTCTGCGGTCAAATCTCACTAAATGAGCTTGGTTAACGAAGCCACCGCTTTACTCAAGCCCTTGATCTAACATGACTTTGTCCATAGTGACTAATGAGTGTATAAGAATTAATAATAACTAACTTGACATAAGCAAAATAAGTCGTTAAAAACGATCGAAAGCCATGTGTAAAGAAGAAGACTATTATTTTCTCAGTTTAGGTACTTTAAAACTTTTTTGGCACTTTATTATCCTTAACTCATAGGCTCCGTGTATTTAAAAGAAACGTAGATTTGGAAATTTAAGGGTTAACATTTTTATATCAAATGATAATATTTCTTTTCAAGTGCCCTCTCGAAATACTAATAACACTATTATAGCCGATCTTATACCTCGCTATCAGTAAATCTTTGGAACTTGCTCTATTTAAGTGACAGAAAGCCCAAATATCAAAATCTTTAGAGATATAGATAAACGTCTTCCTATGTTCAATCTGACTTGATTAAAGTTAAAGTGTTAATTTGTTCCAATGTTTTACAAAAAACGGGTTGCACTCCGGGAGTGCCGACACAAGTGAAAACTTGAATATTAACGTTGTGCATTTTTGATATTTTGAAATAGTTAAGGTATAATTTTGCACGAATTGCTTTAGTAATCAGTATGAAAGTACTAACATTTATGTGGTAGAATACAATATTCATTTACTGCGCTATCGTACACAAACATAACAACACGAACATTCGCTCAAGCGTCCAGCGCCATCTAACCGCGCAAGCACCCCTGCGCCGTCTTGCGAATTTTTGTCTTACGAATCAGGTCACGTGTCCTGACGCGAGTTTAGAAGTTTTTAACCATTCCAAAAAAAGTGCGCAACGAAGCTAAAGAAGTTTTTACTTCAAAATCTTATTCCACTGTAATATTGTGTAAATTCGTGTATTAGGAGCACCATCGTTTGATTATATTTCTATATCATAAGGTAGTGAAGAGATCGATGTTTTGACGATGATTGCCTGTGTGTATCACAAATTTGACGTTTGTTTTTAATGTATTTGGCTGCCTCACTGGAAGAGCGTTTTGCGTATATACCTCATTCTAGTTACAATTCACGAAGCTTAAGTCCCGAGGATTCTTGACGGGGGCAACCATTTGTCTGATGAACATGAATGTCTGTATTTCGGGGTATAGGTATCTAAATTAATATTATAAAGCTGCAGAGTTTGTTTGCGTTCTTGACTGCGCTAATCTCAGAAACTACTGATCCGATTTGATTTCTTTCAATGTTAGATAGCCCATTTATTGAGGAAGTTTATGTGCTATATATCATCACGCTAAGACATTGGTCTTATTAGTAGTTAGTACAGCAGCGCTAATGAAGAATTTCAAAATCGCTGATTTTTTTTCTTATTGGGAGCTTTCGCTGTGTTCGTCATATACGTAAAAGGAATGAGTATAATA
>NJDD01002985.1:134121-150623 GCA_002245505.1 Calephelis nemesis
ATATATAAATCAATTGCTGTTCGTTAGTCTCGCTAAAACGGCTGAACGGCTGAACCGATTTCGCTAATTTTGGTTTTGAATTATTTGTTCAAGTCCAGGGATGGTTTAAAAGATTAGAAAAAGGAAAAAAACTTGCGAGAAAACTAAGAAAAACAACATTTTGTCAAGAGTTTCCAGAACTGGCGTGTTTGGGTGGAAAGAGTAATGAGTTTTGAGGAACCTAAGCAGCTTTACAGGAACCTTGATACTTGGGAATTTATACGCTCTGCTCACCCTGCTAAAGACTCGGCGTGTTTGTTTGTGTATAAGTATTAAATACCACAACAAAAGCTGTCAGTTTATTTCTCTTCCATATAAAGAGGTTATTTGTAAAGGTAAGAAACGAATTGAATGGAATAACAAATGTCGACATTTTGTTTTGTCAAAGAAAATGAAAGCTAGATATCGCGTTATATTTTCCAATGTCCTTTTGTGTAGAGAAATTTTCAACAAACCAAATGGATTGGAAAGTGAGGTGCTCTACAGTTTTGACAGTGTTCTTATAACTAAAAACATCCAGGATATTTGAAACAACATCGAAAATGCAATTTCGTGACATTTACCCTAAACTTTTAGTGTTTAGTTTAGTTTATGCTAGCTCCGGCGAACATCGTCCCAACTGTTAAAATGTTAAATTAAAATGTTATTTTATATTTGAAAATTTAAACATTTCCTCAATATCGAACGTGATAAAAAATATTCTATGTCCGTCTGCTGGTTCTAAGCTACCTCTTCATTAATTTTTAGTCAAATTGGTTAAGCCTTTCTTGAGTTATAAATAGTTTGACTAACATGATTTTCTTTTATATTTAAAAGGTATTTTATATATTAAATATACTCTGATAATCTGGCGTAGGTGTTGACTATATGAGGTCTGGGATTCGATTTCGGATTGGGAATGTTTAAAATGTTTTTTTTTAATTTTCCAATTAATACAACGTTTGCCAAAATTGGAAATGTGCCTGGTTGGCGATAGATTTGCTACCTTATTACGTTGAAGGTTTTTGTTGCCCGACCCGGGATTTGAACCCGGGACCTCATGCAGTCAAGTCCAACAACTGAACCGCTAGACCACAGAGGTGAAAAGCTAATGATATTGAAAAAGTGAAATAGGTTGGCTATAGCGTAACATTAAGTATTAAATAAAGTGCATAGTGAATAAGTACAAGTGTTTACCTCAAAATAGTGCAAATATTATTCGATAATATCATAAACTTCAGTAGCCGAGTAGTATCAGTGTTTTAAAGCTTACTCATGTATTGAAACCATTTATTCACAAACACTTGTACTTTCCACAATACATTTTATTTTTTTTATTTTATTGTTTAGCCAACCGATTTCGCTACACAAGCATCATCAGGGCTATATAACAATAACAACAACAAATTGATGCTTGTGTATCGAAACCGGTTGGCTAAACAATAAAAATAAATGTATAGTGTGGAAAGTACAAGTGTTTGTGAATAAATTGTTTTAAGAATGGAATTCCACCAAGCACCGACGATAAGAAGTAGAAAATTACTCGTGTGTATTTAAATTAAAGTTGCTTACTTTGGACTGAAGAAAAGCTATTCCGCAGATGGTATTCAGGCATAGCGGAGGTGTGCTTACAAACTACTCTTAATGTAGTAAGTTTTCTGCCTAATAAATCATTTTTATGGACATCATAAAGCAAGCCCGTAAATTAAGTCCTGAAATACTTCAAGCTCTTCAGTAACTTCATTATGTTAAACTACCCGCAAGTTGCAAACAATACATTCCTGGAAAAGATTTTAATGGAGTTTAAGATTAAATGCGAGAAATAGTTTTATAACTTGATGCTGTTTTCAACCGACGAAAAATGGAGGAGGTTCTCAATTCGACCCGTATGTTTTTTTTTGTATTGTCCAGGTCTACATTAGCATTGATCACATACGTTCCAAATTTGAAGTCGGTTTTTTTTCAGTTTTACTGCGTTTAAATTATTTAAATACCACTTCGTCGGGTAAGTAAGACGTACTGTGGTCTAGCGTTGGATTTGACTTCAAGAAGTCCTGTGTGCGATTTCAGGATTAGGCAACAAAAAGAAAATACGGTTTTTCCAATTTTCCAATAAAAAAAGGTTGCTCGGGATTAGATATGTGCCCAGTTAGCGATAGGCTTGCCACCTATTTCATAGTGGGACTTAAGTAGTGTCTTCAGCTAGTCGTGAGTGCCGTGGTTGTGCCTCTGCCTACCTTTTCGGGGATATGGGTGTGAAGATACTTTACTAAGTAAAATTTATTTCACTTCAAAATAAATATGTGATAATAACTGAACCAGTCTTTTGTTTCGCCCGATTTGAATACTAATACTCGTTTGTATGGAGAACAAAAATTGATCTTATTCCTAATCTCAGTTTTTCTAAAAACTGAGATTAGGCTTTATCTTTAAGACTTCCCTCAATTTTCAGAAATATTCATATATAATCCTACTATTATCATAAATGCGAAAGTTTATATGTTTATTGGTTTGTTACTCCTTCACGCAAAAACTGCTGGTTCGATTTTCATGAAATTTGGCACACACATTGAGAATAACTTATATTAACATATAGTGCAGTTTTTATCCCGAAAAAGTGTTGCTGTGGGATCATTAACGACGCGCGCAACAGCTAATATAAAATAAAGCGGAAAAGCCAAAACCATCTGGATGTTTAAGAATGTTAGCGAAATAAGTGTTCCTAGTTCCAATATAAATCGTCGATATAAATGTGTATCTTAAACGTCGAAATAAGGCCCATGCTATTAAATCGATTTCGGTATGTTTGAAGTAAAAACTTCTTTAGTCGCGCACTTTTTCTGGATTCGGTAAAAACTTCTAAACTCGTGTCAGGACACGTGACCTGATCGAAAATTCGTGAGACGGCACACGCCGCTTGCGCGAATGTTCGTGTTGTCATGTTTGTGTACGATAGCGCAATAAATAAATATTATATTCTACCACATAAGTGATAGTACTTTCATACTGATCATTACAGCAATTCGTGCAAAATGATTCCCTAACTATTCCAAAATATCAAAAATGCACAACGTTAATATTTAAGTTTTGTGCGAGAGTGCAACCCGTTTTTTTAAAGTGGATTACTTCATCTTTAGTGAGAAAAATTTACATGAAAGATCTTAATTTTGTGTACATATATGATTCACGAAGTCTTCTTACAGTTTTACTGCGCTTTAAATGATTATATTGTTTCTTTTTTTAATTCTACTATCCTACTAATATTCATACTATGAATGCGAAAGTTTGTCAGTAGGTATGTATCTGTAATCTGAGGTGTAATGCTCACTGACTGCATTCGTAACAGTGAGATCCGAAAAAGAGTGGGATTGAAAGAAAGTGTTGGTATTAAAATGCGAAAGGGCATGCTCCGCTGGTTCGGTTATGTGGAAAGAATGGCCGATAAAAGAGTGACAAAGCAGATAATCAATGCGAATCAAGATGTAGGTACCAGGGGAGACCAAGACTGACATTCCATGATCAGATCACTCGGATATTATCCGAGGGTAGTGTCAAGAGTCTCCGATACCGTCGTGTTTGTCAGGAACGTGAGGTCTAGCACTCGATACTCTCTGCCTACATCGTAAGGGACTTAGCGTGAAAATATATATGTAGATAGAAAATAGATATAAAACTTACTACTTGCAAGTAATCGTACCTAACAGATATTTCAATATCTCTTTGTTTAAAAACAATGTAAGCTCAACCATTTTTATTGCCGCACTAAACTCATCCATAAAATCTATTGAAACTCATCCCAGGCACGTTTTTATTTCGCGGCAATGTTTGGTATTTGCAAAATAAACGCGTTCGCCAAATATTTGGAATCATGCCCAATGGTATGGCCTGAATTTTCTATCAAACAGGCTCTGACGTGTTTACAAAAATGTTGAATGTACCTCTAAATTTGGCAGTTTTCTAAACAAAAGGCAAGGTCTACCGCTGTTCATTCTTTTCAATACACAAAACTTTAAATATGAATCTGAAGCGAGTATTTTCTGTTAGAGATCGATATTTAACCTATGGGCTTAGACTTTTTAACCGATATCAAATAAAGAAGTTCTCAATTTGTCTGTGTGTTTTTTAATTATTTTTTTAAGATTGTTACAATTGCTTAACTCGGCATACTCGGCTAATAGTTAATCACATTTGATGGTTCGTTTTTAGAAAGATAGGTCATGATTTTCCCATATCATTTTTTTCATAACTGACTAGTAGTTTTTAAGTTATACAAAATAACGTATAGTTATTGAGAAAAAATATCTTCAGGCCTATATCCCCGAAAGGCTAGGCAGAGGCACAACCAGGGCACTCACGACTAGCCAAAGACACTAAGTCCCACAAGGAGCATAATGTATCCAATCCCGGGCAACGTTTTTTTTTATTAGAAATTGTAAATACATATTAACTTTATTGTTGCCCGACCCGGTGCAAGAAGAAACATTCAAGAAGTCAAATCCGACTTCGGACCACTAGATCACAGAGGCGATTTTTAAGTTTTTGAGTTATGGCTAATTACGTTTAAAATTGATATATTGTAAACAATCAAAACTACTAGTAAGATGTTGATAAAATTAATGCGAGACTATCTCGGAATCATTAGTTATCTTTCGAAAAACTAATTATCAATCGCAGCTTAGTAATAAAATCATTGAAGTTAGTTTTTAATATTACGGCGCTTATCATAATATTATCTTATTACTATTTTTTATATTCTACCTCCATAATAATATCGACCAATATATTTGCTACTAGCTTCCGTCCGCTACTCCATCCGCGCTGTGGTTTAAAACTAAAAATTAAGATTTTTTTTTTCCACGTATTTTTTCAGGATAAAAAATATCTCATTTTATGCCCAGGATAATAAGGTATAATTATAACAAGTTTCATCCAAATCGACAGACAGACAAACAAACAGACCTGAACATACAGACAGACAGAAAAACATTTTTTAATCACATATTTGGGTTTGGTATCGATCCAGTAACACTCCCTCTTATTTATTTTTGCAATATTTACAATGTACAGAGTTGACTATTCTACAGATTTATTATATGTATAGATATTGGTATTGGGACCAAGTAAAGGTCTTACTCGGGTTTCTGGAAAGGTCTTACTCGGGATAAGATGTCGTGACTTTTAATTGGGTTTTATTTTTCTTTATTAAATGAATTTTATTTGCATACTAGCTCTATCTCTATGTTATAACTCTATCTCTATACTAATATTTGCATATAACGCTTTTTTATATAAGGTTTAACCTCTGTTGTCTAGCGGTCCAGGTGATGGACTTGACTTCATGAAGTCTCGGGTTTGATTCCCGGTTCGGACAACGAAAAGAAAATGTGGTTTTTCCAACTTTCTAATAAAACAATGTTGCTTGATATTGATATGTGCCCGGTTGGTCATAAACTTGCCACCTATCACATTGTGGGACTTAGTGTCTTTGGCTAGTTGTGAGTGCCCTGGTTGTGCATCTGCCTACTTCTTTGGGAACGTGGGCGTGAAGATACTTACTTTTTTATGTACCTATTTAAATATATAACTATGATTGTCTACAAATTGCAATCTTCTATTAGTTTATATTCTTGTCTAGATTATCTGAAATTTAAGAACTTACTGCAAATGTCCACATGAACGTTGTCTATATTTCTGGTCTTTCCTAGTCTTGAATCACTTAAAACACTTTTTTCTCTCTAAATTCGGCGGGTATGATTGTGATAAATCCACACTCAAATGTAGAGAAACGGTAGTAATATTATGCTTTATGAGTTTGGTAGATAGGGGTCTGATTTTAAAAATCCGTAGCTGTGGTGGTCCGTGTGGTGATCCGTGGTGTTTATAACCAAGGATGATTGATGATGATTATAACTGACTTTACATTTGTAACTAAAACCCTTAGGTTGACGGGACAAAAAGTTGCCTATACCCGATTCGCTAACCAATTTTCGTTTCGATAGGTCTGTCTCTTAGTATTTCTAGGCCGATATTTTATGTATATACTTAATGTGTGCCTCTGTGGTCTAGCGGTTCAGTTGTTTGACTTGACTGCATGAGGTCCTGCGTTCGAATCCCGGGTCGGGCAACAAAAGAAAATTGGGTTTTTCCAATTTTCTAATAAAAAGAAATGTCGCTCGGGATAGGATATGTGCCCGGTTGGCGATAGGCTTGCCACCTATCACATTGTGGAAATTAGTATCTTCGGCTAGTCTTGAGTACCCTGGTTGTGCCTCAGCGTGAAGACACTTTTTTATATATTGAATGTGCAGTAATGACTTTTCTACCGTTCCATGTATTTCTACAGTTATATGTATAGATCTTAAAATGTGCTAGGATTAAAAAAAATATATGGAAGCGCCTTGAGGGTTTATTATTTTTTAAAATCTGAAAGAAAAATTAGAATCGGACTACAAGGTAAAAATATAGCTTTAAAAAAGATAGCTTTGTTGAAAGATATCTTAAAAAACCTTAATTTAGCCAAGGATATCCTCTATGTTATGTCGGTTAAAAGCAGCTCAAGGCCAGATCCTATTATTATAAAAATAAACAAGCATCATTTGTGAAAATCCAGAGCTATATTGGCACGCGTGTAATTGGGATATTTTTTTCTCTTCTAATAAAGCAACATATAAAATTCGATACTCTTTCATAAAGTCATACGCTCGTAAAAATAGATAAGGGACACATTTTTGTCAATTTTCGTTGTTTTCCCAAAAGCCTTGACCTGGCAGAAGCTTTATCACTAGGATTCGCGAGAAGGGCTTTATCTGTTCTTCCGTATCACTATGTAGTATAAAACAAAGTCGCTTTTCACTGTCTGTCCCTTTGTGTGCTCAGATACTTTAAAACTATGCAACGGATTTTGATGCGGATTTCACTGTTGCTTACTTACTTTTGCTCGAGGCTTAACATCCTGGCCTCAGGTTGGCAACGCACCATTACCATCTTTGGTTTCTCTAGGCAGCGTGAATTTCTCACCATCAGGAAATCCGTCTGCTTGTTTGCCTTCCTATATCATAAAAAAATAAAAAAAATGAAATAGATAATTTATTGATAACTTATTTATTTATGTAGGTTGAAGTATACAACAAATACGAATTAAGTATTTTATGTAGAGAAAATTCAATGTTTGGTGAAGTTGTCAATAAAATAAATTTCTATCTCTTCATTGCTTGCGCTGGTTAAACTATTTAATATACATAAAAATAATGTGCTACGTTTATCATTAAAAGGTCTACAAAAACGTCCGTACTAGCGTACTCGTACATTAAAACCTAAGGTTGATTCACATTAATTCTACATAACTCTAGCTAATTTTTATCTTTGAAAAATGTGTTTGAAAACCACTTAATTTTTGAAAGCTGATTTCTCTTAATCAGAATTAATCCTTAGCTACATAATTGTCTTAGTTCCAGTGGCCATTTAATTATCATCAAAATCAGATCAAAAATGCACTTTACTTTATTTATTGAAATGAATAGTACTTCAGAAGTCATCACAGTTTAAAATAACACGCAACCAAAAAATAATTGTATCGGAAAAGCTAACATCGTCCCGGGTACACCTTGCGCGTCTTGTTGCTCATGAAATGCTGCTTCGGGGCCGCTAGTGGTTTTTATGTCCAATTCTTAAAAAATGTCATAGTTGCTTTTGTTGGGTTAGAGGTGCCCATAGAGGAGCCTGTATCTTATATCTGCAATTTGTATAAAAGGAAAGAATTTTATAAATAAATAGGTAAAACGTGCATAAGTAAAACTGTACTATATAAATTTAGATTTAGAGTAACTACATACACGTACATAGCAGGAAATTTTCATGGCATTCGGAGAAGTAATTGTTTCACTACCAATTAATCGCGTGTAAAAACCGCGGGCAAAAGCTGGTTAGTATAATAAATGTGAAAGTATTTATTTGATTTTTGGTTCTTTTTTCACATCACAGAAAAGAGATTATTTTGTTATAATTTTTGTTTCATTTGAAGATAGATGCCAGGAGAGTGACATGAGCTAAATTTTATCCTGACACCGAAATGAGCTTCCTTGGGTGAGCTCAAAAATTTTTATACTAGCACTGTCAATAATTTTTATACTGTCAACAAATAGAATGTCACCAAATTACATCTTAATAACATCTTAATTAAGAAACTGATTAAACTACTACTAAATGGCTCCAAATTGTATCAGTCCAAGATGCATTAGTATTGGTTACATAACATTTTTTTTATTTATTTCTTTTTTAATTTGAGACTACAAGTAAGGAGTATAAATTTAAGTTTAAGCGGATGCAGTTCTTGAAAAAATGTCAAAAAAAACATTAAGGTGAAAACTAAAATAAGAAAAAATAATATGTTTTATTATTCATTAAATTTTATTTTTAGTTAAATATTTCAATAAATAAACATATCAACGTTTGCTATCGATACCAGTTTTACGTAAAAATAGTTGTTAGATTCTTTATTACTGACGATAATCTTCACTCACTTAAAGGCAGGTCATGAAGGAGGCGAAGGTGGAATCATATTAAACGAGAATGTATCAAATCATTACTTTCGAAGACTCTGTTATGGTGTGCAAAATATCTCTTTACAGGTAGAGAATTTCATTTTGTAACAATAAAAAAAAATCTTGTGCATTAGAAATATGAAAAATTGAAGAAGAAATCCTCGCAAAGACGGTTTTATAGAGTCGGCAAAATGAAAGACACGTACGTTATAAAGAGGACGCTTTTAAGTACACCGCCATTTTGTATACATAAAGTAAAGCTTACGTTTTTGTTAAAAGCCTTCTTTTTAATCTTTTACTTAGTAATTGCTTAAGCCTCATTTGTACAGTAACTGTTTAAACATTTACTTGTAAGTGAAAGCGAGAACAGTTTCCACAAATAGCTTGATTTCAGTTTTAAAAAACTAGCAACTGCAATATAACTATACAAAAAAACCGAACCGTTATTTAAAGTTAAGTAAAGATTTTCATGATAATGCAGACATTAAGTTTTTTCCTTTTTCTTATCTTTTAAACCTTCCCTGGACTTGATCGAATAATTCAAAACCAAAATTAGCGAAATCTGTTCAGCCGTTCTCAAGTTTTAGCGAGACTAACGAACAACAATTATTGATTTATATATTTATAGATTAACTATTTTGCTTAAATTTAGATTAGGTCAGCCACTTTAAAAATAAAAGAATAAACTGCAAAAAGTGTAAAGCCGAAGCGCATAATTTAAATAGTAGTACTGCGCTAACTAAAAATTAGCTCACACATAAACCGTGAAAACATGTTATTTGTTGGACAATCGCGTAAAAAAGGCTTATTTTTATTCGCCCCAACACAAATACGAGCCGAAAGCCGGAAGTCGTACAAGGCAGATTAAGCCTGAAGAGTTTCTCGACCCGAGTTAAGCTGTTTTTGTTTTCTTCGCGCCAGAATCAGCTTATCCGTAATCTGTAAAGTATGCAGATTTCGCAAAGTCCGTTATTTACATTTCAAGTATATTCTTACCATATAGGTTTATATGGTGAGGATTTTACAGGTTGTTCTACTGACGGTAAGAGAAAATTGTTATCTTAAGACATTACAGATGTTAGTGGTGCGTCGCTATCTACGCTATCCTTCATTAGGAAACATATAGAAGCTCTTAAATCCTTATATTATGTAAAGAATTTTCATAAACTCTCATTGTTAATCACGGACATTTTAAACAAAGGCAATCAGTTTTTTTTTCATAAACTATCAGTGTTAATCACGAAAAGTTTTAACCAAAGACCATAAGATTTTTTTCAAGTACCTCATAAGATGCGGTTCTGGGTTATTTGCCACTAAGACCGTGACATCCGTGTCACTGACCACCACATAGTCTACTAAGTGATTGTTTTGCAATAGTTGGCGGACAAAACTTCTATGATATTATACATATAGACCTTCCTCTTGAATAATTCTTTTTCTTGTATATAAATACCTTATCAAAATCCATTTTTAATTTTAAAGGTGTAGCATACATATACATATACCTATATAGATAGCGTAAAGCGACTTTGTTTTATATTATACTTGCTGCGCCCCGCGGTTTCACCCGCGTAAGTCCCAATCCCGCGGGAACTCCGGGATAAAAAGTAGCCTATATGTTATTCTGGGTCTTCAGCTACCTACATACCAAATTTCATCGTAATCGGCTTTGTGGTTTTTGCGTGAAAGAGTAACAAACATCCATACATCCACACATACAAACTTTCGCATTTATAATATTAATAGGATGGTAGATATATTTTTTTATCTTTTATAGAATATCAAAAAAAATCAATCTTTCTGAATGTGGCATTATCCATGTTAGTTTATTCACTAAAATATTTCCGATGAAAATACCAAAACTCAATTAAAATGTCGGTTATCAATTCAATTAATTAAAATGGTAAAAATGAATGGAAACGAAAATGAAAATTATTTATTTGCAGAATGTGTGTGTTAAAAAGTTGACATAAAGATATTTAAGAATGCAACATATTCTACCACATTGTGGAATGCAAATATTTAATAAAATTTAAAGAAGTTGCATATTATTTAAATCGCATCTACATACGATACCACTAGAGAGTAGGTACTTTGGAATATAAAATTCGAGTGTCTGTTTGTAATATTAAAATAACCGCTTTTTACTATATGCGTATAATTGTTTGAACAGTACATGTACGGCATGTATCAAAACAATATTTTTTACAACTTTTTATATTTGTATGTTTGTTTCGGCTGCTCTCTGAAACGGCGGGACCGATGTAGAAGGAAATTTTATTGTCAGGAAGCTGATATAATAAAAAGTAACTTAGGCTAATTATTAAAAAAAAACTTGAATTCTACGCGGATAAAGTTGCTGGATCAGCTAGTATTAAATGTAGGTATTTTGCCTCATTTTGCCTCATTTTGCCTATTTAATATATCAGATGCCTTGTGAAATTTGTGTTTGCTGCTTTGACATATTATGCTACTGATTGTCAAAGGATACCATCGCGTAAACAAGAAAACCACATGCGGTGTGCATCTCCAAGTAAATTCCAGACCGAGCAATGACAAATATCCTCATTATTGTGGTACGACTGACTTAGGAGATGGATGCAAACCTGGACAACTTACTTCACAACACTACCATCAGATTCAAGTAACAAGTTGGAAGACAGATGATCTACACTAAACGGACTTAATTTTTTTTCTTTTTTAATGATGGAAGGCAAACAAGCTGACGGTTTTCTTCATGGTAATAAATTTACGCCGCCTAGAGATATCAAAGATGGTAATGGTGCGTTGCCAACCTGAGGGATCTTAAGCCTAAAGTTTATCGGCTACCATATCCTCCGAACTGGAACACGACAACAGCAAGATTTGACGTTATGGTGGCAGGAATAAGTTACGCGTTGGTACCATTCCAGACGAGTCGCTGCAAAACTCTACCACCTAGTAATATGTAACGGCGCTAGTGACAGTACGCCTATGCTCGCCTTTTACGAACTGCCTGGCAGAAATGCAGTTGGTCTATTCTGCAAAGGAGCCCGGACCAATACGGGAGAAATTGATTCATGTAAAATCACGGACTACTAAAATCATTTAATTTTAGCTTTCCGTAATCAGATAATGCATCTGTAATCTATTGCTTAAATAATATACATGAGGTCCCGGGTTCGAACTCCGATCGAGAAGAACATCTGTCATATTTTTCTAACAAAAATAACGTTTCCCGGGATTTGAAATGTTGCCGGTTGCCGATAGTCTTGTCACCTATCATAATGTGGGACTTAGTGTCTTTGGCTAGTCATGGGTGCACTGGTTGTACTTTTGCTAACATCTTTGGGGATACAAGCCTAAAGATAATATAATCATATATAAACGTTATCATTGTTTGTTTATTTCGCATCCCTTATAATTTTATTTAGTTTTCCTTATACATTTAATCAATCAGATTTCGATTCGGTGGAAGTATTTTATCTTGTCGTCTATTGTTGACATATAGTTTGCTCTGTGTTTAATAAAATAGAAATGATTTATTCTACTAGACTGCAGTAGGGTTGTATGTATCGCGCATATCTACTTATGTATTTATATCTCTCTGGACACTTTCATTTTGTATTATTGTAATCCTCGGGTCAAACACACACGCACACACCCACACACGCGCACACACAACCACCCCCCAGACACACACACACACACAAGATACTAAGATATTAAGTCCCACAATATAATAGGTGCCAAGCCAATCGCCACCCGGGCAACACTTGTTTTTAGAAAATTGGAAAAACCACATTCTCTTTTTGTTGCTGAACCTAAAAAAAAATTTAATCCGGGACCTTATGCAGACAAATCCAACACTTGAACCGCTAAACAGTTCAAGTATTCAAAAATAAGCACCTAATTGTTGAGAATTTATTGTTTCTAAAAAAGTTGTAGTTAGATAGACAGAAAGACAAAGGGTCTAATTCCCTGGTCATATCAAATCTTCATCATATTCAACACCAAAATTGCTATACATGTCGTTGATTATCGTAAAAAATTGACAAATCGAAATGTAACTTTAGTTTTAAAGCGAACACACCTATTGCCACCGACTAACCGTAAAGGTTCGATTCCCAGCGGAAACAGGCATTTATGTGAGAAAGATCTAGAGGTCTCTATTTCTGGATCTAGTTTATTAAAACATTTTTAAGTATTTTATTAGCATTGTTACACCTACAACACAAACATTCAATTTGCTTACTTTTAGGTTTGATTCAATTTTTGTAATTTGTCCATGGATAATAATTTATTACATGAGGGTGAAGATTAATCTTTACTTGTAAATCGAGGGAAGAGGTCGTCGGTCATCGACAAAAGTATATAAACATATATTTAAGGGTAGTTGTAAATGTAGTAAACAACCAGGGGACTGATTAGGTATCTTTTTTGTGATGATCACTGGGAAAAGTGTGCATCAAATAGTTGTGAAATAATGGGTTTTATATACTTTGCTATCTCCAGTGACCAACAGAAATGCAATAGCCATAGCCAACACAAAACACGTAATTTGACAGCACACTTGATGCACACTTTTCCCAGTGATCATCACTAAAAAGATACGTAATCAGTTCCCTGAACCCAAGTTTTAGGTTTCTACCTTCATTCACAAACTAAAGCCTCTGTTAGAAATTGAACCCAAGCCTTAAATATCTTTGCATTTCCTATTTACCGTGATAGGGGGTGGAAGGATTTATGTGTTTTGTTACGCTTTGCCTTTTTATTCAGAAACCGGAAACGGTCATGTACTTTCCTAATATAATTCCGCTCTGATTAAATTTGTTAGGAGTAGGCAAAATCAGCGTACCCCATTTATTTGAAAAGGACTCTTTCCCTATTTGCTATTCTGTTTATTTTGGCTAAGTCACCTATTGTTGCTGAAGTTTTATTATAATAAATCTAGACAATATGAATTTTGATTTTTGACTGGAAATTGTGAGCTGAACGTGTGTATCATCATATCTTTCCTTCTCATCCCGGTTGTTCCTTTCGAATCTCTTAGCTACTTCTCAATAATCAAAATTAAATAAAATAATACTTCAAATTAATACATTTACGCTCGTATCGTCGAAGAGGTAGGCAGAGGTACAAATATAGCTCTTACGAATAGTTGAAGAAATTAAGTCCCACAGTGCGATAGGTGGCAAAACTACTGCCAAACGGACACATATCCAGTCCCGTTGTCTGTAGTTCAAAATAAAAAGCATATTTTCTTTTTGATGTTCGACCCGGGAATCGAACCTATTATTATGTTACAGGTGTTAGTCTTACTCTGGTGATAGGTTCAATTTGTGTTGTCTTTCCATGTTGGTCCGGGTATGCTGAGTAGAGTAAACCCTCTGCCTCTCTGCCAGGCAGCTCGCAAAAAGCAACTGGTTTAGAATTAGGTCAGTACCAACAAGACCACTGGCGGTGAAGTGTTTTTCAGTAGCTTGCCCTGGTAACGATTCACCGCCTTACCTATTCCTATAGACTCTGTCATCTTAAGGCCTAGGGGTAGAGTAGCCGGTTGCCTTGTATAATAAACCTGTCATCCCGGTCACAGGACAGCACCTGTAACTTATAAGAAATTATAAACTTATAAAAATGATATCTAAAGGCCGTAGTTATCTGTTACCATCAGGAGAGTATCACATAAAAAAACGAATGGTCTCCTTTGAGTCACTTCCAAAATACTCGGGAAATATGATAAGTGACCCTAAAATTACTTATTCCTGATACATTCAAGTAATCATAAGTTATAAGAAAATCCAATTTCAAGTTAGAATATCACGACGTAGTAAATTCCAGACAACGAGTTCATCTCTCAAACATTTCTTCCAACATTACTAACTTTCATATAGACTGAACCTTTTTCAACCGTATCTTATTTGATTTTGGACAGGACGTAGTCTTTATATCTATATGTGCTTATATAACCGTTTATACAGATAGTAACAAAACCTTTTCTTCAAATATCATGGCACCATAACAATGTATTTGTTATAAAGGGTGTATACGAAAACTTCTATAGTAGTTTAGATACATATTATCAGACTTCAAAAAATGTTAAAAACAAGTGGTTGAATATACAATATGAATAGCGAACAAGAATATGCAATAAGCCGCGCGTTGCGAGCTATAAGTACTGACCTAATACGCTGTTTCATTACATTGTTGTTTTTAGTTAAAATGTGTTATCTATATTTATAAAAGAAAGTGTTGTTAGTTACACTATATATAATTCAAGAACGGCTACACCGATTAGTCTGAAAATTGGTAGGGAGATAACTTAAAACCGGGAGAAGGACATAGGATACTTTGTATCCTGTTCAATTGTGAGGAAACTGGGAAAAACAACATTTTAATTTTTCCCATACAAACTAAACGGGCGGAACGAAGTTCGCGCTAGTTAGATATAAAATAAAATCGAGTTGCGTTAGATAGTATTGATGAAACAATAGCGGAATCGGTATATGCAAAGGCTTTAGCATCTGCAAGAGAAATATTGATTTGTTTATAACTTTAAAATAATATAATATGCAGAAAAGACCGTCTGCCTTCCTAATAGGCAACTCGTAAAAGGCGAGCATAGGCTTACCGTCATTAACACAGTGACATCTGTTTAGCTGGTTAAGTTAGCAATGCGCCCTGATTGGTACCACCGCCTTACCTATTCCTGATGCCATTACGTCAGTGCTTGCCGTTGACGTGTTCTGGTTCTGAGAATAAGGTAGCCGGTAACCTAAATTTTAACTCGAGGTCTAACACCCCGGTTTGAGGTTGGCAACGCACCATTACCACCTTAGATGTCTCTAGCGGTCGTTAATTTCTAACTATCAGGAAATCCGTCTGCTTGTTTGCCTTCCAATATCATTGAAATAAAAAAAACAAGTCACAAAAATTGAATTAAAGTAAACAAATTACGTAATTGTAATATTAGGTATATTACAATGACGCAATTTGTTTACTAGTTACTAGTCAACGATACTAATACATAGAAATACTTAAATAGATACCAGAATAAATTTAATAAACAACCAGACCAATCAATACCGACATCGATGTTCATACTACTATTATTATTAATTCGAAAGTATGTATGTTCGTTTGTTTCTTACTTTTTAGCGCGAAAACTGCTGACTGATTTTCATAAAATTTGGTACACACATAGATAGTAACTTAGATTAACACAAAGGATAGTTTTTATCCTGAAAAAAATATCCTGTGTCACTAATATTGCGGACAACGCCATGGTCTCTGTTCAGTTGTTAGACTTGACTGCATGAGGTCCCGGGTTTGAATCCCGGGTCGGGCAACAAAAAGAAAATTGGGTTTTTCCAATTTTCTAGTTAAAAAAAATGCTGCTCGGGGTTGGCGATAGGCTTGCCACCTATCACATTGTGGGAATTAGTATCTTCAGCTAGTCGTGGGTGCCCTGGTTGTGCCTCTGCCTACCCCTTTGGGGATGTGGGCGTGCAGATACAACGCTATAGGCAATAGCTAGTCACACATTTACTTGGCCCTGTTGGAAATAAAACCCGAATCTCACGGTTAGCCAGTGAAATTAGAGTTGTATGCCAATCTCTCTGTGGACCAGACGGTGGTATGATTTTTTATCGATAAAAAATAAAAACGTAAAAAAATCGATATTTGAAACATCCAGACCAGACAGCCAGACCACGGGCGACAGCTTGTTATTACTGAACAAATAAAAGTTATATCGCAAGCAAGATACACAAAACAAAATGCGAGTTGGGAAATATTAAATGTTTTACCATTTGAGTTTGTATAGTTTCATAGTTGTTTAATCGCATAAGTTTAATTTTGAAACTAGTTAATAAAATATTGCGGGATTAACTTTGTTATCTATATATATATACTTAGTCTGGCCATAAATACTGTTACACTTAAAAATAAAAAAATATTACATTT
>NJDD01002985.1:150701-163896 GCA_002245505.1 Calephelis nemesis
AATATTTTTCCATACAAACTGAACGGGCGGAACGAAGTTCGCGGGAGCAGCTAGTTGGAGCAGCTATATAGATTTTATGGTGCTTTAGTGTTTGTTGGATAGATCGAATTAGCTCTACATATCAAACCACAGTCTGTGACGCCATTAATTTTGCCGAAAATAGAATAAATATAAGAAGGGGTCACCCGTTGGACAACTATAATAAATTTTAATATCTTGTTGATCAAAACGCCATCTTCATTTTTCAATACCAACTACTCAGTTTTCAAACTATTTAGTGCGCCATCTGTGATCTTTTATCGTTTTCTTCAATATATTTGTTTGTGTGTGTCAAATGCATGGCAGTGTGGGTAATGTTTTGTTTATTGATTTAATGTACTTTCTAACCATCTTAAAAAATATTAGCGTTCTCCACTTCTCCTACACATAAACTGTAAGTGTGCCAAATTTTATGCTCTTGTGTCCCCGCAATTTTCGTAAAAAGGTGTCCAAAGTTTTGGTATCACGTATTAATATAATATCGATAATAGGGGTAGAAGATAGATAGTCCAAAAGAAAGTGATTTATAAAGGGCACGGCTCTCAGCATTGAGGACAAACGACACTAGTAAGAGTGTTAATTTGGTTTTTAGAATAGACCATTTCCTCTACCTGGCTCGTCAGAGGTAGGCATGGTTTAAGTGGGCCATCGTCAATAAGATCAATGGTAGAGTACTTTGCGGTAACTCATCTGGAATGGTATTACTAGCTACCTTTTTCTTGTAACATTATTTAAAAAAAAGTGTGTTCACGCCCATATCCCCGAAGCGGTAGCCAGAGGCTAAAGTCCCACAATATGATAGGTGGTAAGCCTATCGTCAACCAGACACATAATATCCAATCCCCAAGCACCTTTTTTTTATAATAAAATTTGAAAAACCCAATTTTATTTTTATTGTCCGACCTGGAGTTTGCACCCGGGACCTCAGACAGTCAAGTCCCACAACTGAACCGCTAGACTACAGAGTGCTCGTTATTGTCATATTCTGATCGGAAAGGTAGCCGGTATACTGAAGAAATGTCTACAAGAAAGCGACATAATATAAGTACCAATTTTGTTCTACCATCAGAAGATAAATGATTATTCGTTATCTTCTAAAATAAAACCATAAAAAACAAAACACATAAACAAAATTTGAGAAGCGGCTTTATGGGGAAAACATCTACTAGGGGATGTACGCCGTTGAAAAGCCCCGTAGGCTATTTGACTAAGTAATTTACAAATGTTTCCTTATTACATTGTTGCTTTTGAAACATGTACTAAACATGTCCTTTAATAACAGGACAATTCAATTGTTTTTATGTGAAAAACTAGCTATCCCGGCGTACATTGTTCCACCTGTTCTGTTTGTACGGGAAAACCAAAAATGTTACAATTGTAAAATTATTTTGCTAATTTCGCGTAAGCAGTGTAACTGTTGTAGCAAAAAATCCTCCAAATGACATAAAATGTGACAAGCCTAACGTTTCCACTGCCCACCTCCGCGACCAGAACACGAATATAGAAAGAGCTCGGGAAATAATATAAATTGTCACGTTCTTTACATGTAACAACCCTACCTGAAGTTCCCACCTCCCACCACCGCGACCAGATCACAAATAGAGTTCGGACTCTATATAAAGCATATAATTTGCTTACTTTCGGGTTAGATTCAATTTGTGTAACTTGTACAGGGATATTTATTTATTTAAATAAAATATTAAATTGTATGGATATAATAATATTTTTATTAAAAAGGGTAGAACACAATTTTGACTTGGACTTTTCTTATATATGTAGTTTTTTCCTTTATAACCGCCTTGAAAAACGAAAAGGTTCTCATTTCGACTGTATGTTTGTTACATGATTGATCAGCCAATTTACCAAACCAAACCTACACATTTAATAGTATTTTGATGTTATACTTTTTTTGGCGCGTTAGGATAAAATGACGAGGGTAAATTTTTACGATGCGCGCGCACACCGTCACGAAAAACCGACATGATGAAGTTAGCTATAGATAACATTTTAGTTTTTCAAAAAAAGTTACCGACAAAGTAAAAGTAATTTCTATGGTTAGTGTCATTTTGTCTACAAATGCAAAATGAGGCAAAAGATAAAATTTTTAAAAAGATTTTTTTCTTATTACGCCGAAGAAGTATAACTTCTAACGCGTGTACATAAGTACACACACAATTTTTTTTTTCAGAAAGATAGATCGTAATACTAAAGTGATCCAATAACAATTGTATCATAATCTGACTAATGGTTTTTGAGTTGTGTTTTATAATAGTTCACATATTTTTGCTCATGTTGACGACCTCATCATAACTCAAGAACTACTAGTAGGATGTTGATGAATTTTATGTGGGACATTTGCTATCTTTCGAAAAAAGTATGATCAAATTACTACATGGTACCTAATAAATAGTTGAACTTTGTTTTTGCAGTTTTACTGCGCTTAATTATTCCTTATAGGTATGCATATATATGAATAAATAGTGTCAAGTTATTAACTGTTTGGTAGGTGGTTAAAAAAAATGTGTATAGCCTCTGTGGTATAGTAGTCTGGTTATAGGATTTGACTTGATGAACGATTTCGGGAACTGGCAAAAAAAAGATAATGTCTTTTATAAATTTTCAAATAATAATTTGTTTCCTAGGATTGCATATTATGTGCCCGGTTGGCGATAAGTTTCCCCGTGTTGGTCCGGACGGGAAACAAAACCACTTGTCACGTCTTTCGCTAACTTTGTCGAAGCACTCACCACAGTGAACACCAAATCGCACTCGACGTACGTTCCGCCTCCACACCGAGGCATCCTCAGGACTCTTTCAAACCATCCCTAGACTTTTACAAATAACTCAACACCAAAGTTAGCGACATTGGTCCAGTTGTTTTCAAATTTTAGCGAGACTAACAAACAGCAATTGATTTTCATAAGAAGAATAACTATTCAGGCGAACTTCGTACCACCAATTCTGTTTGTATGGTAAAACTTAAATTGTTGAATTTCCTTTTTTCTAATCTTTCGAACGTTTTCTGTACTTCATCAAATAATTCAAAACCAATATTAGCCAAATCGGTCCAGCTACTTTCGAGTTTTAGCGAGAATAACGAACAGCAATTGATTTTTATATATATGAAGATGAGTACACCAATCAAACCAAAGTTTATAGACACCATAGATGTTATAGGTACGTCGCTGTCCTGTGGCCAGAATGTTAGGCCTAATTTTCAATTCTACCGGCTACTCCAACTTTTCATCAGAACACGATAGTTCTAAACACTGTAACTATGTACCAAGAAATGGCAAATCTCCGAAAATGAGTTGGTATAGATTACGTTTCGTATGTTATGACCCCGTGTTGGTCCGGGCTCCTTTGTAGAATAGACCATCTGCCTTCCTTGCCAGGCAGCTCGTATAAGGCGAGCAAAGGCTCACCGTCACTAACACCGTGAATTCTGACTAGGTGGTAGAGTTTAGCAGCGACTCGCCCGGATTGGTACCACCGCCTTGCCTATCCCTGCCGCCATAACGTCATGACGTGTTCCGGTTCGGAGGGTAAGGTAGCCAGTAAACTTACTTTTGCTCGAGGCCTAACATCCCGGCCCCAGGTTGGCAAGCACCATTACCACCTTTGGTGTCTCTAGGCGGCGTGAATTTCTTACCATCAGGAAATCCGTCTGCTTGTTTGCCTTCCAATATCATAAAATGAAATGAAATGAAAATGTTATGAGTCGAAATCTATGACACTTTTGGTCTAAAAATATGTTTCTCTTAGTTACCAACAGAGGCGCTGTTCAAAGTTTCCATACAAATAATGTACAGAGACGGCAGCGAGTATAGTAAACTTGAGAAGCCGTAAACTCATGGGAAGGGCTCAAACCACCGGATCGGAACCCGGCCACACACAGAAGATCCGGCAAGAAACTCAGCAGGCTTGCCTTTTTTTCTCATTTTAAAAAGGTCATATGTTTAGTATGGAAAATAACAAATACCCTCCTTTGTATGATTTTCATCTTAAATCCTCGCGTAATATTAAAACTTATAATTATTTATACGTGATACTCATGATCACTCGTGAGTATCTCATGTAAATAATATGAAACCCTTCTTTGTGTTGAACACTTGTAGAAAAGGGTGCCAGGTAAGCAAAGCTCACACTAGAAATAAGAAAAAGAATAATTTTATTTATAAAATCCAGAATCCAGGCAAATAAAGGACCTTGTGGATTACCTAGCCAAACGTTAAAATATTAGATTTGGCCAATCCGAGGAATGGGTATTATTTCATGTTTGATTTATTTCAGTGCCGGCTAGGGACGTTCCGAATAATCCTATTCGTTTATCGAATTTGTACCGATTGTTCGGTTTTATGGGATTTAATAGCTGGAAAGGAAAAATTAGAGCCGTAGTATTCATTGGCAACTGCCATGTTTCTTGTTGTTATCCTTTTTAATCTGAAGAGATATACAAGTAAATAAAGTTTGATTGTCTGTTTGCAATATCAAAATAACTAATTTTAATAAAAAAAAATGTTTTTTACTCCTTACATATTTTAATGAATTTACGATACATACTAAAGTATTTTATTTATATTTTTTATCCGTCTGTCTGCCTGTCTGTTTGTTCCGGCTAATCTTGAAAACAGCTGAACCGATATGGACAGGACGTTTACTGGTAGGTGGTTGATTTTATAAGAAATAGCTTAGCCCATATAGACCTACCGTACCATATACGGTACAGCAACTTTAAAAAAATATTTTGATATACCCACTAATTATTTTTCTTTTGTTCCAGTATGTAATGATTAGCTTACAGTGTTAGTTTTACGGAAAAAATATTTGAAAGTGTTTTTGTGCTAGTGATTTTGAAAAAATAGTGGAAGACACCCAGTGGAAACATAATAAAATATTTACAATGACTTCAAGGAGGTAAGTTCCCTATTATTTATTGTGAACATATTTTTTATTAGTGCGATTCTAAAGTGTAAGTCAATATAAATATTATGTGTATAGAGGATTATAGGTTAGGTTTGTTTAGTGAGATATTATTTAGTCACAAAGTAGGTGTACCGTAAATGGTACAGTAGGTCTACGTAACATCAAAATATTATGTTGTGACACAGATTTATTTTTGTTTTCTTTTTTATTTCAGGTCATTGACACTGCACGATATTGCAACAATTCTTGAAGAAGATGATGATACCAGCAACCAGGGCCAAGAATTAGATATTTTTTTACTGCCACCTGATACTGCCAATGAAGATCAGACTGATGAAGACTCGGGTGGAGAAGATGCCGTGGACATAAATAATTTGCCTCCCAGTTTGCTTCGAGCACCAGCAGAACTAGGTGCATCTTCTCAAGAATCAGAAATCGAAGAGCAAGAGCCTCATGGATCTGAAGAACCATTGCAGAAACGTTCCATGAAGTATAACTGGAAAAAGCGAGACTTGCAACCGAAACCCACGACTTGGCAACCGGTTTCGCATGTTACTGTTGAACGTACTCCGATAGAATGGTTTTCGTTATTCTTTTCTGAGGACCTGTTTGAGCTGCTAACTACGGAAACAAATAGATATTTAGCACGAAAATTTCTTCCCGCTGACGTCAAAACGAAAGAAGTTTGATTGGGATTTTGCTAGTTAGTGGCTATTGTCAGGTAAATAGAAGAAGAATGTATTGGGAAAATGCACCAGATTCAAGAAACTGCTTGATTGCTACTGCTTTGTCTCGAGATAGATTTACACTTATATACTCGAACCTTCATGTCGCAGATAATATGAATCTTTATCAATCTGACAAATTTGCCAAAATTCGTCCTCTACTGAAGCTCTTAGCTGAGAAATTCCTTGAAAATTGCCCACATAAGGAAAATCATAGCATTGATGAGGCAATGGTACCATATTTTGGCCATCACGGTTACAAACAATTCATTCGCGGTAAGCCTATAAGGTACGGATACAAATTATGGGTGGGTGCAACATCAGGAGGCTATATTGCTTGGTCTAAACCATATCAAGGTGCAAATACATTTATCAATGCTCGCTATGCTCAGCTGGGTCTCGGTGCCAGTGTAGTTTTGACCTATGCAGATCAATTAGAGCAGCTGGGATATGGCAAAGACTACCATCTCTTTGTTGACAATTTCTTTACTGGTTTGCTTTTGGCTCATGAACTTACCGAGAGGGGATTTCGTATAACCGGAACCATTCGAGAAAACAGGACAGGAAAATGCCCTTTACTGGGTAATAAATAATCAAAAAAAAGGAGAGAGGCTTCTATGATTATCGCGTCTCTGATGATGTAATCATTTGTAAATGGCATGACAACAGTATGGTTTCGGTCTGTTCTAATGCAGTTGGCGTAAATCCAGTCCATAAAACTGATCGCTACTTGCAACAACAAAAAAAGAAAATATCTGTTTCACAACCCCATCTCATCCGTCAATACAATAAGAACATGGGTGGAGTAGATTTGTCAGACCAGAATATATCCGCACTACGAACAAGCATTCGAGGAAAAAAATAGTCTGTTTTATTAAAGATAATACCTGTGCAAATATCTGTACTGAAAATATGACACAAAATTACTGATTTTAAATAAAATTGTGTCAAAATCTTCGATCACCCTGACAGTATTTGTTAGAAATAGTTGCTATTTAACGAGAATAGAAGATTAAAGAATATTTCTCAGATAACTAAGTTTACAATACAATATTAAATTTCGATACTGTAGTGTTTCGGAATTTATTACAAATCTACAATTCAATTAATTAAAACAATTTTTGTTTTTAAATTATGTTTTGTTACTTAATTAAGGTATAAGACTTTCTAGGATTGTATTTCATAATCCAATTCATTCATCGATTAGCAGACATTTCCTCAACAAGCTGATACTTTTGACAGTGGCCTCCTATAGAACCTATTTTGCTAACCAACTCTAAAAAAAGAAAAGGTTATCGACTCGACTGTATACAAACACTTGAACACAGCTACTAGTTAAATTCACAACCATTAACATTTTGTAAAAAAATGAAGTAATCTAATAAAATAATTTATAGTTAATTGTAAACTCAATGTTGATAATTTCCCGGTATTGTATTTAAGAATACCCATAATAATATATCTGATTCCGATTTCCAATATTGCAAGAATCGAAATTAAAGAGTATTTGTATAGATGCAAAAATATTTTGCAATTTTGCAATAACTGACACTCACACACAGCTAAGATGTCGTTATTAATATTATACTTCTGTATAAACCAATTAAGTACTCATGATATTTCATCTGAGACAATCTCTACTTTTGTTGACTAGCAATTAAACGTAGTTCAGTGAGTGTGGTGAAACTGACTGCAAAACCTACCGTGATATGAGTATTTTAAAAGGCCTTAACAAAAGTTTATCAAAGTGTACATAATGTATTCAGAGACGCGAAGGTTTTTCATTTACATCAATTGATATGGCTCTCCAAGGACTTCTCCAAAGGGTCCAATCCCTAAACCTCAATAGAATGCCCATTTGGAGCATTTTCCAGAACTAAACCGTAGCTGCGGGATACGTTGTTACGAAACGTTTCACAGCTTTGTCGAGCTAGCTTTTAATGGAGCGTTGTATGCTTTGAATTTTCGGTAGCGTTTATATATCTTCGTTTTTTATTTTTTCGGGTATTCTGTCTGCAAACATTTTTAACCAATCCCAAATAGAGGAGGTCATCAATTCGCCTGTTTGTTTTTTAAGTAAATTGCCCCTTTTTAGGTCCGGCTATGACCTTTAAGCCATGCTGCCACGTTTTCCGCATTATTAAATTCTTTGTTTATTGTTTTATGTTTGTTTCGTAATTACTTGGCCAGCTAAAAACCAACTCTGAAGATTATTTTTCAGAAATTTAAGCTTGATTTTAAAATGCACCGGTTATCTGACGAATTTTGAAATATATTTAATAATTAAATGCGATTTTATTTCTCTTAAGACATATTCTATATTTTTTTAAGAAAGAAAAAACTTCGTCTTTTTCGATATTTGAACCTGCATTTGAATGGCAATGGCCATTCGCTAACAATTGCTTTAACGAATTGATCGATTTGGGACTAAATTACTGTTGTAAGATTTTTAATTTATTTCTTACTTGATTGTATCGTTAGTTTTGTCCCATCACTAATAATTATTAAAATTTTTGTTTATTTTTTGTGTTAAAAGATAGCAAATCTAGGAATTTTTTTTTAGATAAAGAGACAAACTCTACTTTTAGGCACGTTAGCTTCGACTGATTCATCGGTCTAAATTCTCTAGTCTTAAATCACGTAGGCAAGAACACACCACAGCAGTTATGGTGAAAGGAATAGGTATAGCTGTGAAACTTATTTAAACTAACTTCTGCTCAGTAATCAATCTCAGTTCTAAAACGACATGGCTGTGTAATAAGACTAGTCAATCGTATTAAAACTGCAAAATGTCGATTTCAATTTCCATTCAAAACGACGTCACGATGTCGACAGGGTAATTACATCAAAAGTTATGCATTATTAAGTGTATTTAAAAAAAACAACAGTCGGATTTTGATCAAATCTAGATCGGACGAACTCGAATCATAAAACGTTTCTAGAATGAACCATAAAATTTATTTGTTTTTGGCTAAGTACTCGCGCTATAAAAATACAAGAAAGTGAAAAACGTACAATCCAATTGATAACCTCCTTTATTGGAACCGGTTAAAAACATTGCAGAATATCCGAAGTATTAAAAAAAACAGAGACGTAAGTTTTAACTTTATCCATTTCTGTCCTCCAAAAAAAGTTGGTTAATAAATTAAAAAAATGATGTAGTTAAAACCTATGTACAAAGTATTGTAAATTGTTGTTTTTTTAACTCTAGTCCGATGTAGCATTGATAATTTTGTTTCAAGTCACAAAATATTGAAAGTTAAATAAAACTAGCAAAAATTTTTAACATTTATGTAACAAAGGTATAAAAACTGCATCCAAATTCGGTGTAGTCAAAGCTACCACAATGCCAAAGTATTAACGATTGTCGATATTTTTACTTCTCTAGCGTCGATAAATTTTACTTACTGTCAGAGATATTGAAGGTGAAATAAAATACGCGAAAATTCTTTATAAAAGTAAAATAATGTATGAAAACTAAACTCGCATTCCGTATAATCAAAAATCCGATAGTAACAAAGAATTGTGAACAGTAGTTGTCGATATTTTCACATCTCTAGGTCGATGTAGCGTGGATAAATTTTATTTGATGTAAGAAAACAGTAATACGATATTACGAAATAAATTCCCCTTCATTGTTCGTTGTTCGGATAAAACAATTTGGAGAAACTAGCGCTACAATTTTACTTCCTTTTCTACAATAAATACATTTTAATGATATTGTGTGAACGTGCTTAAAAACTGTTTATCGATATTTCACTTAATTGCTTACGGCTTCTTATTTTACTCGTTTTTCATTTGTGTATCTATCTAAAAACATAAAAATAAACCTGGGACTTTATGGAGTAAAGTCCAACACTGCACTACTAGTTGATCATAAGAGTTTGTGGGCGACAATCAAATTAGAAGAATGTAAAAATTATGTACAAATGTAATTTAAAAAAATTCCGTGCTCACCCTAACGCTGTATGTAAGCGAGAGTTGAGTATGTCAGAAAAAGCATGAGATTAGGATAAATGCGGTCGAAATGAGAGCGTTCCGGAGAATCTGTGGTGTAACGCTCGCTGACCGCATTCATAACAATAAATCCTAGGACGAATGGAATTGAAAGAAAGTGTTGATGTCAAAATGATAAAGGGCATGCTACGCTGTTCCGTTTTATGGAAAGAACGACAGATGAAAGATTGACATAACAGATAAACAAACTGCATGTGAATGGATGTAGGTTCCCGGAGACACCTAGGTTGACATTCCACGATCAAATCGCTCCGATCCAACAGCTCAAACCAAAGATCGTAATTTCGCCACTTGATACTCTACCTCTTACCTTGTAATGGACTTAGCGTGAAGATATGTATGTACAAAGGTAAAAAGTTGAAGCTCACGTGAAAGTATACAAAGTATGTATGAAAGTATGTTTCTTTTTTTCATTCATTTTTATTAGGCTTCAGCTCTATCACCCTGTAGTTGTAGCTAGTATTTACCCAACCATACTCTATTTTTTTAAATAAAATCCTTATTATTTACCTTCTTGTACTAGAAATAGCATTCTTTAGAAGGGTAAATGTCTGGTCGTCGACTGTAAACCTTAAGCTTTAAAAGAAGTCATGGGAGTTAAATTGTTAAATGCGCGCGCATCTGTAACACAATGATAATAATATCATGAAGTTGGCTGCTTTAGAAACATGTTTCTACATTCACACACGAATTATAGTTTCATACAAGTGCAATTTATGCTTTTTTATATAAATGTATTTTTAATAATGCCATAATCAAGTATAGCTTCCCATTTTTTCTTTGATTTATTCTTATTTGGGTTTAGCACTATCTTACTCTAGTTTTAGTAAGTATTTACTCAACTGTACTTTTTTTTAATCCGAAATCCTTATTATTTACCTTCTTGTACCAGCAATAGCATTCTTCAAAAGGGTTTATCTCAGGTCGTCGACTGTAAACCTTAAGCTTTAAAAGAAGTCATGGGAGTTAAATTGTTAAATGCGCGCGCATCTGTAACACAATGATAATAATATCATGAAGTTGGCTGCTTTAGATACATGTTTCTACATTCACACACGTGATTTAGTTTTATTTAAGTACAATTTAAATATTTTTATAAATATTTTTTTTTATAATGTTATAATTAAGCATTACTTCTCATACGCGTACATAAGTACACGCACCCTTTTTTCTATATGAAATGATAACAATTTATTTCTATTAGAAAAATTTTCTAACCCAATGATTTTTCAATCGAAACTATAAAGAAAGAAATGTTCACCAGCCTAACTTGACCCTTGTCCCAGTAAACATCCTTTCCCCAATAGATAGTGATCAAAGTAACAAATAGATCGGCCGTTTATTGTCAGAAAAACCAATACCGATAGGCGTGTTCGGAGGAAAAAATTGCACATTTTGCTCTCGCTTTTTCGTAAAAAGTAGCCTTACGTCATTTATTCTTTGCGTCGAAAGATATCATCTGGTAGCGGGTAATTTAGGGGCAAAAAGAGGGTTCGGTACGCCATCTTTCAAATACAGATAAAAAGTCAAAAGTTAAGATGTTTTCCAGTTGCCATAAATATTACTATTAAGAATATTTGGTATATGTATAATAGTCTATACCCACACCTTAAGGGACTTGCCGTGAGCACATGTATGAATGTATGTAGGAAAATTTTGTTATCGTCTCTGTGGTCATGACGTTCAGGGTTAGAGTCTCTAGTCAGACAAAACAATATAGTATACTTAGTGATACTTTTATATAGATGCATGACAAGTGTTTCTTGTGTGATCTATCGGTCAATAGTAATAACTATCTAAGATAAGAGATAGGGCTACTTTAGATCAGTTACCAGGCAACTGTTATTTTTTTAATGAATGACAAAAATATCTTAGCAACTAAGGTTTAGAGGGCCTACCACTATCCGTAGATAGGTTAATAATGTTGGCCGTTTATGAAACAGTTTTCAAGTTTGGTTTGTCCATAAGAACAATGCTGCCAGTGATTGAATAAATTATTGTTGGGTAGGTTTTTGCCACTTTTTACACTGTAACACTCTTAATATATTCGGAAAGTCGCGGATAAACTAAGAGCAGAAGCTTTTTGGGGATACGGACGTAAAGGCAATTTTTTTAACTTTTGTCATCAGAAGGTATTTATTTGTATTATTCTTTTGTATGAGTGTTTGTCGCCTAAGCGTCTAATAAGCGTCTGGACAGATTTGGTTGAAATTTTGCAAGTCTATTTTAATAATTTGCAAACACAATTGGAATCAACGGCACTGCTGTCTGTTTGTAAATTAATTAAATACCAATTTCAATGTTAATAATATACCTACATAAAGGAATACTAATATGCAATATTAAATGAATAATAACTTTCAAATTTATATAAATTTGGTAATTCAACCCATGTTCCAAATAGCCTTAAGCTGTAATAATTCAAAATGAACCTTTTTAAAGCAAATATAAAACCTTTGAAATGTAAATTGATATTTAATATGAAAGTCTTTATTCGGACCATTCGTTTTACAAAATAAATGTTTACGATCTATCGCCTCTGTGGTATTTTTTATCGGCGTTGATTACTTAAGGGTCTGGATTCAAGTCCCGGGTCGGGCCACTCAAAATGTGTTTTTGAAATTTAAAATAAAGAAATGTTGGCAAGTCAAGTCACTTAATCAAACGATTTCGGCTTATCGTGGGCGCCTTAGTTTTTTACCTCGTTACCTTTGCCTACTTCTTCAAAATGCGGGCGTAAAGATACTTACTTCATCACTTTATCTATCCTCAAGTATGAAACACCACAATGTCGATCACTAACGTTTTTTTGGTACCCACGGGCGACGTATTTCTTATTAGCGTGTCACTGTTTACTAGCTTGCTATTTATTAACCTCATATAAAATACGAATGTTTAACAGACAAAACCACGAATATCCGTTAGTATCTAATGAATTCCGTTTCTAAGCATTTCTGCCCCAAATATTCAAATTAGGATACAAAACTTATTTATACAATACAAATGGGAAAAGAAAATATGGTTCAGATGTGCTTATTTCAATAATGCTCGTAAGAATTGAATACCTCGTATTCATATTTTCCTGGTATTAAGTCGAGATTGAGTTCGTTTTGACGTCTAGTTTTATTTATGTACGGATGCTTATTAAATTTATTTCAGTAATTTATTATTTATATTTGAATTGAAGAGTTTTTATGAAAAAGGAAATGAATGTGGAGGAAGCCAGTCAGGTCTGCCAGGGTCGATGGGTTTAGTACTCAATAATCTCTGCCTACCCTATAAGATACTTGGCGTGAAGATATTTTTATATTCATATTTGAGACAATATACTATGTAGATAAATAAAATTCAATAATTTTAGTGCACTAAGGTCCCGGTGACTCAATTCCGCAGTTTAGGTACATTCAAGCAACGTACACATAATGTTATACTATTTAAATTATGATCGTCGTTTTAACCGCCATACTCGTCAGTACCTCGACTTTTAT
>NJDD01002985.1:172455-185555 GCA_002245505.1 Calephelis nemesis
GATCGAATAGCCGGTGACATAAAATAATGACGGTAGCAACATCTATGTTGACTCGGCACGTATTCATGTACCGGCCACCCCACTCTCTGACACAAAACATGACAATGGCGAGCATCTCCACTATCGTGGCAGTAATAGGGAGGCCGGTGGTATGAATATCTTTGTGTTGTTGTACAGCACTCTACCATTTAGCGATTGTTAACGGTTTTTTTATAAATATCACAAATTGAATCCAACCTCAAAGTACGTTTTGTTTTTTTTTAGTGAACGCAAGGCGAACAAGCAGACAGATTTTTTTGATGGTAAGAAATTCGGGCCACATAGAGACACCAAAGGCAGTAATGGTTCGTTGCCTACCTGATGTCGTGATGCTAGGCTTCAAGCAAATCTAAGTTTATCGGCTACCTTACCCTAAGGACCGGACCAAGCACTGACGTTATGGCGGCAGGATTAGGTAAGGCGGTGACGATCAAGACGAGTTATGGCGAAACTCTATCAATTTATCAGAAGTCTCGGTGTTAGTGATGGTATGCCTATGCATGGTTTTCTATGAACTTCCGCCAGGAAAGCAGATCGTCTATCTTGCAAAGGAGCTCGGACCAACACGAGGAGAAAGTAAATTATGTAAATGTGATATGGACGTTACTCTATGATAGTAATCAATTGAAATATTTAAATCTCTTGAATACTAATTAATGATGAGGTCTCGGGTTCGAATCCCGGGTCGGCCAACAAAAAGAAAATTGGATTTTTCCAATTTTCTAACAAAAAAAAAAGTTGGTCGGGATTGGATACGTGCCCGGTTGGCGATAGGCTTGTCACCTATCACATTATGGGACTTAGTATCTTCGGCTAGTCGTGGGTGCCCTGGTTGTGCCTCTGCCTACCTCCTTGGGGATATGGGCGTGAAGATACTTACTTAAATATATATTAGATTTAATTTAATAAACACATCCAAACCAGTAGTTTAGACTTCTTATTCATGACAAATGTGGTAGACAATCGGAACCGCATCTTCGGAAATTGAACCCGAACCTCGCGGAGTAAAACGTGGACGGACCTCTCAACCACCCTACGAGTACACAATTCAAAATGTTTTCGTCAATTCTCTATTGAACATTTTTCCTACTTAGTACATATTACTCGTACTTTGTAATTTATTTATTTGTGATTTTCTCAAAATCATTTTCCCTCTCCCTTTGACATTGATATTAAGAGATTCACAGATTAATAATACATGTTACAGCTGTCACAGTTGTATTAAGGATATGAATAATTAATTAGTTTCTGATGGATAGAGCCTCAAAAAGTAGGTGACATAATGCTATACCTTAACTAGGGTGCAAAGGAATTATTAAGTCTGCCAGTTATTTATTTTTGATTATGTTTTAGCAGTAATTATGATTTTACTATTTGCATTAGCTATACATAATTATGCGTGATTTTTCTTATTACTTCTGTTGACAAAGCAACACGCCAGTAACATTTGTATCTAAAGATGTATGTCGTCTCTTCCCATCAGAGTGCACCCTACATGTTAAATATTTTGATTTGAAAAATGTGAATAATACATATTCATTATTTCGAGCATTTCGAGTATATGGTAGTTTGCGATATAAATTTGTGTCAATAATATTCCTGTATAGCTATTCATATTTGTATATTTTTAATTAAAACCAACCGACATTAACAACTACTAAAATATATTTTATTGGGTTAAAGTATTGTTTTCTCTTTTACCCTGCAAATTTCCCTGTTTTTTCTTTTTATATAACCTTTTCCTGGCAATAACTATCACAACCAAAAAGAGTTATCAAAATTGGTCGATCCGTTCAGGCGTGATGCGATGATTACGCGAAGTGGGGTTGCAGACAGTATAGATCAATATCGATTATTAGCCGTCCCGATAAACTTTGTTCCATCCGCTTAGATTGCATTTTAAGCTTTCTTGTGTTTGTGAAATATAATTTTCTGAAATTTAAGAAGATTATTTCTATGTCATTTTCTGCTTATTGCTTAAAGCTTTAAAGATAAAACAATCACAAGAAATCGACAGTTTAAGTTAATCTTTACTTCAATAAAAGTATTTTCCACTTATGAATTCTTAGAGAAATATTCCAGTGATTTAAAACCAATTTCCTTCCCATTGGAGAAAGGAAATTTGTTATTGGTATATCAGTAAAAAAATGGTAATATTTTTAAGGAGACTTTGTACTCAGGCAGTATATCAAATTTAAAAAAAGATAAGAACGTTTTCTTTTTTATTTAAAACGTTTATTATAACACTGTTAATCATTTACCTTCTTATTAATAAACATGGACTAAGTTAGTAGTACAGTTATGCCCTACCTTACCTATTCCTACCGCCATAACGTCATGACGTGTTCCGGTTCGAAAAGTAAGGTAGCCGGTAAACTTACTTTTGCTCGAAGCCTAACATCCTGACCTCAGGTTGGCAACGCACCTTTACCATCTTTGGTGTCTCTAGGCAGGCGGCGTGAATTTCTTACCATCAGGAAATAGGTCTGCTCGTTTGCCTTCCTACAACATAAAAAAAATGTTGATATTATTTTATGGTACCACCGCCTTACCTATTCCTACCGCCATAACGTCATGACGAGTTCTGGCTTAGAGGGTAAGGTAGCCGGTAAAATTACTTTTGCTTGGGGCCTAACATCCCGGCCTCAGGTTGGCAACTCACCATTACAACCTTTGGTATCTCTAGGCGGCAAGAATTTATTACCATCAATCAGGAAATTCGTATGCCTTCCCGTAGGTATCATAAAAAAAATAGTCTGTATCACATTGTAATAGAGACTATAATACAAATTTGAACATTAGAGTATTTTATATTATATATTTTATATTATACCGTGTATATGAATAAAACAGTTAAGTAAACATTGCTTGGGATTAAAAATTGTTCATGCCAATCTCTTACAAATGTAATGTATAATCTATTACAACTTTAATTGTTTTATACAAATTTTAAAATCAGGAAAAAAGACAAGTCCGCTTAGTTTCTTGCCAGACCTTCTGAGTGTGGGCGCATTTCGCTGATGTTCTGGTGGATTTTTATACGGACGCCTCAAAAGTGCCTCATGTAACGTTAACGTGAAATAAAAAAAATTTTATTCTACGAGTATTGTGTTATATTCTGGAAAAAACTTTCATTTTAATTACTTACCAAGAAAAGATGCTTCAACGAGTACACTAAGTCGCGAGAAACGTCCATATCTAGTATTGATATATCTTGACAAAATCAGTTGCCAAGTGTCAATTGGAAGCCATTGCTGCAAAAAAAGAAAAAAGTATCAATAATCTTAACGTATTTTTAGAGACATATCAAAATCGTGAAACTGTTCATGGAATACATATAGTAGGTAAAAGCTTATGTACTTCTAATAGTTTGGGAATAGTGGCTACAACATACGGACGGACAGACGGTCGGCGTGTTGATCTGGTCTCTTTTGCAGAATAGACCATCTGCCTTCCTGCATCGCAGCTCGTAAAAAGCGAGCAAAGGCTTAACGTCACTAGCACCGTGACATCTGACTAAGTAATATAGTTTCGCAACTATTGGTACCACCATCTTAACTGTTCCTGCGACCACAACGTCAGTACTTGCCGTTAATGTGTTCGGGTTTGGAGGATAAGGTAGCTGGTATAAATACTTTTGCTTAAGGCCTAACATCCCGGCCTTATGTTGTCAACGCACCGTTACCACCTTTGGAGTCTGTAGGCGGCGTGAATTTCTTTTCATCAGGAAATCCCTTTGTATTTTTATGCAAAATTTCCAATACCATAAAAAAGACGGTTATGTAAAATTTAAAAGGATTCCGACTTTTGCCTTTTGCCTACGGTATACTAAAATAAATTAAATTGCAAGCGGGCTAATTAATTATTGATTAAGTTAACAATAATTACTTAATTACATTTACTGTATAATTGTAATCGGAATTAAATAATCCATTTCAGTTACAGTATCACAAATATGGACATGGAATTCCAAACATTAATTTACAAATGAAAAATCCAATCCTCTTATCTCAACTTTCCAGTGTATTTAACGTTTTAATGATATAATTAATTTTGTTATTTATTATCCAATGATGTTATTTTGTAGTGAAAAGATACTATTTTACATGTAAACAAATTTTTACGACAAGTCCCATGCCAGTTAAGCAGAGTATTACTCTACTAACTGCCAAATAACATAAACCCTACAGAACTGTAACGCTTTTGTATAAAAAATATCTTCCCGCCCATATCTCCGAAGAAGCAGGCAGAGGCAAAACCCACGGCTAGCGGAAGACACTAAGTCCCACAATGTAGTAGATGGCGAGCCTATCACCAACCGGTCACATATCTAATCCCGACTTCTTTATTAGAAAATTGTCAAAGACCGCATTATTTTATGTTGCCCGACCTGTTAATCGAATCCAGGACCTCGTGAAGTCAAATCCAAAACCTGAAATGCCAGACTACAGAAGCGTTCGTCTAAATTCATCAGTTTAAGAAACTTTAGAAATACGCCAGTTTTGGAGATTTTTTACTTTTGACCATTCGATACCTGAGTGATCTGGTCAAGGAATGTCAACCCCTGTAAAGGTCTTTTTGGATTCTGTCAACCCTCCACATTAAACATCCTTATCTTCTTTTTGCCTTACTCTAACTACATATACACTTTTAAAAAGTGTTAGCCAACCCATCAATTCTATGGAGAAATTTAAAAACTTTGTTTTTTTGTTTTTTTTTGTGATTTTTTTTTAGTTTTTCTATTTGAGCTAATGAAAATATAGTAAAAAATTAACATTATTGCTTAAACCGTTTTCTGTTTGTGGCAAAATGAAGAAACTAAGATTTAATTGATTTACACAAAAATACATAAATTCATAGCAAGTTACCCCGAGTCACTTACGGCGTAGGCAAAGAACATTTAGAGTTAAATATCACGGTCTTTCTTGAGCTCCTCCACATTCATTACTCTTTTCATACGAACATGCTGTGTTATGGAAACTGTCGATACCCGAAGACCGATTTTCATATTATTTCTGTCATAAATAATGACAGTATAAGATTTTAGGGCTTAAGATAGGTATATACATACAAACAAAACCTAACATTCCGACCATAGCACAGCGTCCAAGAGAGCCGTGAATGTGTTGGCAATCATATAAAAGAAACATGTGGGTAACGTTGGTGTAATCAATAAAGTAATCATTTTGCTTTTTTTACTTTTTTTTCACAAAAACATGTCTTTTTATGATATTGGAAGGCAAACAAGTAGACGGATTTTCTGACGATAAGAAATTAACGCTGCCTAGTGACACTAAAGGTGGTAATTGTGCGTTGCTCACCTAAGGTCGGAATGTTAGGCCTCGAGCTGAATCAACATCCTCGAATCTACTATGTATAATAGATATTCTTGCTTAGAAAAGAGAACAAAGTTTTAGTTAACGTATTCATCGAAACTTCTAAAACCAACTAAAGTCACAGCCGCGGTCATAAAAATAAACAATATAGGAAAGCAATGAATCTGTACTATATACTATCAACGAGGTAAGCTTGCTAAAAGCTCGTTGTTCTGTATTGGCTTAACGCCAGCTGTTGAGACAGTGCGATTTGCTCTTACGGTCACTAGTTATTCTGCGGCCTTGTGCAGAGTTGTTATAATTAGTTTGTGACTTTGCGAATGGTTTCTACAGAAAGTTAGTTTAAATTTACGAATGTTAGATTAAGATATTTTGACGCTTTATTTCACTTGAATAATTTATTGTTTACTTTTATTACCGCATCTGGCTAAAAATTACCGCATCAGATTAAAAAAAATATGGCCCATACTTTACGTTTTTTTAATAACAATAAATCGTAAGAGGATATATAAATAAACTTAATTATATTATAACTAGGCAAGTCTATTAAAGTTTTAGTATTCTAAATTGGTTTATACCAGATGTCGATCCAAAGTTAGATTTGATCTTAAGGTCACAAGTTTATTCTATAAGCTGATGGACTGTTGTTATAACTAGTTCGGGGGTTGAAGATCATTTGTATAGTTAGATTAGAGTTATAAATAGCATATTGAACTCGTTCTCATGAAAGATTTTCAATTTATTATATAGGGTGAAAAATCGCTCTATTTGTCAAAGAAATTCACATTTAATGCCTTACGTATATTTGCAATTATTAATTTTGTTATTAATTACCAGCTTCCGCCCGCGACTCCGTTCGCGCGTATGTTTGTCTAAAACTGAAAAATAAAGATTATTTTTCTACGTATCTTACCAGGATAAAAAGTATTCCATTTTATGCCTATTTTATACTAACTTTCATTGAAATCGAACCGTTGGTTTTCACGTGATGCCTGAACATACAGACAGACAGAGAGACAGACAAAAATTTTTTAATCATATATTTGGATTTGGTATCGATCCTGTAACACCCCCTGCTATTTATTTTTTCAATATTTCCAATGTACAGAATTGACCCTTCTACAGATTTATTATATGTATAGATTAATTTACTATTAATTTAGTTTCTTTAATTAAGTCAGACAGATTAGTCTAACCTACAATCTATACATATAAAATATGTGATTAAAAAAAATTTGTCTGTCTGTCTGTATGTTCAGGCATCACGTGAAAACTAACGGTTCGATTTCGATGAAACTTGGTATAATTATACCTTATTATCTTGGGTATAAAATGGGATACTTTTTATCCTGGAAAAATATGAAAAAAAAATTCTTAATTTTTTAGTATTATCACGCGAAGACCGACATCGAAGCTAGTTTGTAAATAACAATAAACTAAATAATATTTACAAATTTTTGTATTGGTTGGCAACGCACTATTACCACCTTTGGTGTCTGTAGGAGGCGGAAATTTCTTACCATCAGGAAATCCGTCTGCTTGTTGCCTTCCAACATCATAAAAATAAAATAAAAAAACATTTGCTTTTTGTTGTTAATAGACTTAAACTGCAACATCACCATAAAAGAAACAATTTTAAAATTTATAAAGTATTATGTGTTTTTATCACCATAGCACACTCATGTTTTTGTTGTTCAAGTTAGGTTTTAGGTCCGATGATAACGCAGCATAAGATTTGCTCTTATGATCACAAGCTAATTCTATGTTCTAATTATTTGTGTGATAGTTTTCGTACATTTACGTTACAATTTTATTTTATCGACTCAATTTAGCATTTAGTCGATAAAATAAAATTATCGGAAGATTTCAAATTACATATATTTTGATATTCTCCGTTTTGGGTCATTTTATATTTGAAATTAATGAGCGGAAGAGGTCTCTAGATGTCATGGTCACAAACAAAGTTAGAGGCGACATAAATCAACCTAAAATTATTAACACCAGAGCAAGTACACTACAAACCCGTTGTTCGGTCTTGGCTTAACGCCAGCTGTAGGCAACGTGCGATTTGCTTCTATGTAGAGCTATATTATAATTAGTTGGTACGTTAAGAGTTTAGTTTTTTTAATTAAATATGAATACGTTTTAATTTTTTGTCTTGGAATTCTATATTTTAATAGTATTTGTTGTCAAATTCAGTTAATTTCACTTCTTCGATAAATGGTTGAAGAATATTACTTAACATTTATACAACAGTTTTTGGTCGTTAGGTTCCTTAATTATATAGATTTATTATTTTGATGTAAAGTATTTTATGTCATTATTATTAGTATTCTATTTTGTTTAGGTTATTTACTTAGGTATATTTATTTGTTGTGAACTATGCCTTCCAATGTTTCATCACAGATTCTAATTTTAGGGTTGGCAGGAAGAAATCTTTAGATCTTAAGCCCACTTTTGTGCATTTTCATATATCATTGTCCATGTTTTAAGTTAAAAATTGTAATCAATAAAGAATTAAGTTATTAAATAAATAATATATTGGAAAATATATTCACAGTAGATTGGACACTACGGGCTTGAAGTCAAAAAATTTATAATCACTAAAATTGTCGCATTTATAATAGAAAAATATTAAGCCAAGGTAAGGTATATTTAATGATAGCTAGACAAAGACTGTAGGTTCAAATCCAGTCTACAGTAAAAAATATTTATGAAAAATTTTTGAAAATTGATAGTTGATAAACGAAAATTTAAATAACTTTCAAAATTTTAGCTATTGTGGTCACGGATTTTTACCAACATGACAAAACAGACAAATGTCAAAGTTTCTTTGAATTCGTAAAAGCGAAACAACAGACAAAAGGTAATTTAATTCCAAAAACTTTCTCTACTTATTATTTTAATATAAAACGGAAAGTTCTTGAAAAAACGCGTATAAATGAATTCTGAAAGTAAAACTTTTATGAATTTAAAATTGATGAAGTGGTAACCCTAGTGTATTCGAAGACAAACTTTTCTAATAATGTCTGTTCCAAATTGAACTAATATTTCTTTGTGCACCAGATTGTAATGCAAACGAGTTTTTTGTCCAGAATAAATTTCCGGACGCCTTTAATATGTAAAATACTGTTAGAGTCGGACACAGTGCGACGAACTTTTCAGTGTATGAAAATTGGGGAGGCCCTAAATATGACACTATACAGGATTACTTTTAAGGATCAGACAACATTTGATTATAGTTCAGAACTAAAGTGAAACCAGTTTCAATTTGTTGATTAAAAAATGGGTTGCACTCCAGGAGTGTCGGCAGAAGTAAAAAATTGAATATAAACCTTGTGCATTTTTGATATTTTGGAATGTTTAGGGAATAATTTTGCACGAATTGCTTTAATTATCAATATGAAAGTACTATCATTTATGTGGTAGAATACAATACTGACTTGTTGCGCTATCGTACACAACACGAACATTCGCGCAAGTGCCCTGCGCCGTCTTACGAATTTTCTTCTTACGAAATTTTAAGTCACGTGTCCTGACGCGAGTTTAGAAGTTTATACCCATTCCAAAAAGAGTGCGTAACGCGCTAAAGAAGTTTTCACTTCCAAAAATCATTTAAACATTTTTATAAAACGCAAATTTCGAGACAAACAGATATTTATTACTGATAACGTTAACTAAACATTCAACTGATTTTCACCTACCGCAATCGCATGCGCAATTTGGTGACGTCGCATGCTAGATATGGGATATCGTGGCAACTACCCTTATTGTCTGTTTAAATGAATGTTGAAAAACTTAAATTTTAAAATTTGGCAACATTATTCAAGGCTCATTTTCATTTTAGCCTTGACTTCTTAACAATAAAATTTTACTGATACTTTTAAAGTTACCCTGCGTATGACTTGTGGTGATCGAGAAAATGCCAATTTTGTCGTACAGTATGTCACTAAATGGTATTAAATATACACACACAATTACCAACAGGTATAACAATGACAACCGCTTAAAAATAACATAAGTAGCTGTTGTTTGATAGCAAAATCTTTTGGGTTTGTATTTAAAAAATTAAAATGACGATCGCATTGCCATTGAAATTGTAATTAAATGTCGTTTATTCTACATTACGTTTGTTTGCATTCTGATTAATACCCATAAATCATTGAATCAGGCGAGATAGAGTCTTGCAATTACTCGCTCGGATTTCTGGCGCTATAAATCAACGCCCATTACTGATAAATTACGCTTAAGAGGTAAATATATCTTGGCTTTTCAACCCAAAAACTAAAAATATCTACAAAAAGTGTATTTAAATGGATATTTGTATGCCTTTGTGTAGTAAAAACTCTATTTCTATTTGCAAATCGATACGGAATATATAACGGAAGAAAACCCAATAAATAGGATTGCATTTTCAATTCACGTAGCGCTGTATTCGTAGCATATTGTAGAGCTCCAACGCGAACGTTCGTAGCACTTCATACGTCACCGATACGCTACGGCTGGCGTAGTGCGTAGTAAATCTACGACAGTAAATTTTCCTATCCATCGTCGTTACAGCTTAGAAGCTGTGACATATTAACTAGTATTTTTAACCGAATGTGTCAGAAAAATGGTCATGTTTTTCGAGCATGAGTTTATATGAAGATATATATTATGTATGTTTGCATGTATGCATGTCCATTACTTTGACACGTCCAATAGTCCACACGGCTCTACAGTTCTTAGCGTATGAGGTTTTGTTGTATTTGTTAGATTCATGATAATGACGTATTATAATATACATTTTCAAAATATTAGGAAAATAGGGCTTTGATTTTTTTAACGTAGCAATAAGAGTGTCAAATGAAAGATAATAAATAGAAAATTTTAAATTTTATGGTTTTTGTATTATTTTTAAATTAGTGCTCAATTAAAATGTATAGGGAAGTTTCTTTTTTCAATTGAGAATAAATGCCCATACATAGAGAGCTAAACATAGTATAGCTGGGATATTTGACCTCTTTGTCTTTAGCTGCCTGTTAATTTTTTTTTAAATAAATGTGTTTTCCCTCCCGTGTCTCCTAAGCGGTAGGCAGAGGCACAACCAAAGCTCCTACGACTAGCCGAATATACTAAGTCTCACAATCTTTCTAAGTCTGATTCGCTAGACCACAGATGCTACAACAGTCATATTTAAAATTAACCGTTCCGGCGAACTTCGTTTTACCCGTTAAGTATGGAAAAAATTAAAATGTTTTTTCTATTCACCTTGTACGCGAACGGAACTTAAAGTATCCTATTTCCATCTCTTATTTATAAGCTACCTGTCCCTTTATTTTCAGCCAAACCGGTTTAGCTGTTCTTGAGTTACAGATAGTGTTACTAACACGACTTCCTTTATGTACATAGTACATACATAGTACATAGAGCTGGTAAACTGCCTTTTGCAAAAAGCTAAACAAAACATTCACAGGTTGATAACAATACGTAAAACAGTATAAGTGTTTCTTTATTTGAAAATATGATAACAAAACATTACCATCTATGGTACCGTATATACTGCATATAGATTGCGTGTAGTATAATTTGGAGATTTGTTTGCCTTACTACGAGTATAATCTATTTTTTGTAGATCAATCTAAAAAAATAAGATATTTTTGCTAAATATTAAAATAGTTTATTTGAACTTCTTATTACAGATAGGGAAAAGGAATCGCAAACGGCACTGAGAATATATTCACAAACTAATAACTAAACAAATAAATCAAGTTCATTCTAAGGATTATGAGGAATGGCGATGTTTGTGAGCATACGTCAGTGGAGGGTGTGAATTGGTAGTATATTATAATCATTTTACATCCATATGTTTGTAGGGAACTTGTCGTTATTTATTACATAAGTTTTTTTATGACATTGAAAGGCAAACAAGCAGACGGATTATGTGATGGTAAGAAATTCCCGCCGCCTAAAGACTCCAAAGGTGGTAATGGTGCGTTGCCAACCCAAAGCCGGGATGTTAGGCCTCGAAAAACGTAAGTTAACCGGCTACCCTACCCTCCAAACCGGAACACGTTAATCGATTTTTCGAAGATATATGTCACATAAGCAGACGGGTTTGTCAATGGTATGTATCACTTAAGCAGACGTATCTTTCGACTGTATTTATTATATAAGTAGGCTAATTTTTGAAGGTATTTATTAAAAAGTATCTTGACGCCCATATCAGGGGCACACCCTACGACTAGCTGAAGATATTAAGCCTCACAATGTGAGAGGTGGCAATCCTATCGCTAACTGGGCACATATCCAATATACATTTTCTATTTTTTTTTGTACCCGAACTGGGAATCAAACCCGGAATCTTAAGAAGTCAAGTCACGCTTTACCACTAGACTACAGAGGCGATAAAGCAGAGTAGACAGATTTTTTGATGGAAGGAAACACATGTCACAAATAATCACCAAAGCTGGAGATGGTATATTGCCAATCTGACATTGACGTAACTGCTATTGGAAGTTTACCTGCTACGCTATCTTCTAGACCAGGGGTGTGCAAATGACGGCCCGCGGGCCGGATCCGGCCCTTGAGAGGTTTTAATTCAGCCCACAGAAGTTTTTTTTTAGAAAAAATATGAACCTCCTTAAAATTAATGGTCGAAATGTTAAAAGACTAATGAAATTTAAACAATTCTGAATCGATACTTCAAACATATATATTGCGTATTTCATATGTTAAGACTTCATAAATAGATTTTATTTTAATAAAGGATGGTAAAATAATATAAAAATGCCTTATGTTATCTCTATACAACGTTTTGTAATCGTAATATTTACTACTATTTTTAGGTGTCTTAATAAACCGGCCCGCCTCAAGATTAATTATAATTTACTGGCACGCCACTACATTTTTTTTAATTTACAGGCCCGCGGTCAAAAGAATTTGCCCACCCCTGTTCTAGACTGAGTCACGTCAGAGGCAACTGACACTATTGTGCCAGCAGTGTCTAAAGTGATAATGCATATCTGGTAAAGTCTCCAAAGTACACCATTTAACTTTAGTCACGGTTATAAATATACACAAACTGACTCTCGATTCGTACAAGCTGCTTGGTAGAAAAACAACTAACATATTTTTTAAGCCAGGGTTTAATATAATGAAAAACGGGTCATAAAAAGTCGACAAACATTTACGTAGTTCAGTTATATAGTATTTTTGGAAATATGATATGCTGTAACAGAATGAAATGCAGTGACTACTCGGTAAATGTCATAACATGTCAGTGTTTGGCAATATCGTGTTCTACTCTAGAAATATGACAGCCAGAGGACTTACACATTTAATTTCAAATTTGGTTTTCTTTATTTAAAAATCTACAGTTTTTGTTTGCAACAATGGTCTTTCATTGTCGAAAAAGTATTTACTGGACGACAATTCAACTATTTTGAACCTATACAAAAGTATGTATTTATATACGTGTTTACATGAAAAGGGTAATGAGTGTGATGGAAGCAAGACAGGTTTGTCAGAATCATGAGGTCTGGCACTCGATACTCTCTGCCTACTCCGTAAGGGACTTGGCGTGAAGATATGTATGTATGTACAAAAGTATAACACCATTATACTGGTTTAATGTTAAGGTGGTATTCGTGAATCATTAAATTTTAAGGCATTATTTATAGATGATGCTTAGCTACGCGTATTGTTTTCAACGTGTTTGCTCCGGAGGGAGCGGCAATGGGCAAT
>NJDD01002989.1:1209-45344 GCA_002245505.1 Calephelis nemesis
GTGTTAGACCACTGGTGATAGAATCTTATGTGATGACTTGACTGCCTGTTTCTTGGAAATGTCTGAAGCGTGTCATAGTGTGTTGCATTGCCATGATCAGGTCCGGATGGGAAGGTAACCTCTCACTCTCGATAACCTATGATACTCTTATAGTCCACTGAAGATTTGATGGTGTCTGCAGGCCATATTTACCATGAGTTAAGTCGTATATTTGTTCGTTGTCTTATCCCATTTTTTTATCAGGAAATCTGTCCACAAATAATCCTTAATATAAGTTCTAGCCCTGGTGATGCTGTCATAAGCAAAACCGGTAGGCTATTTATAAAATAATAAAGTATAAGTAAAACAGTACAAGTGTTTCTTTATTTAAAAAAAGCATCTTCACGCCCATATCCCCGAAGAGGTCGGCAGAGGCACAACCAGGGCACCCACGACTAGCAGAAGATAATAAGTCCCACAATGTTATAGGTGGCAAGCCTATCGCCAACCAGGCACATATCCTATCCCGAGCAACATTTCCTATATAAGAAAATTGGAAAATATCAATTTCAACAGATAAAAAAGTCAAGTCCAACAACTGAACCACTAGACCGCAGGGAATATTTGAAATATATATATATATATATATATGTATGTATGTATATATGGACTAGCTGCCCGCCCTCGCTACACTTCGGTTATTCAGTAATAAAAATCCTACTAATATTATAAATGCGAAAGTTTGTGAGTATGTCTGGATGTCAAGATGTCAGTATGGATGTTTGTTACTCTTTCACTACTGAACCGATTACGATGAAATTTGGTATGTAGGTAGCTGAAGACCCAGAATAACATATAGACTACTTTTTATCCCGTAATATAGCATTCAAGAACACCAGAGGGGCCGAGGGAAGGGAGAATGCACAAAGTGCGCATGTCTTGCTACGCTTCAACGATATTTAATTTTGCGCCCGGAGATTTTAACTTTTCGATAACTCATTAGTTGTTAATTTTTTTCTGATAGTGTAAAGGGCAATTTTGATCTGAATTACACGCATGACGTATCTAACAGATTTATTTGATTAAGGGTTAATACTGTATTGTTAAAAATATGTTTTAAAGTAACCTTTCATTTTTCTGTTTTAAGTAAACGCAAAAAACGGTTATTGTGGGTTATCCTTTAAAGATAGACATATACCACCGCTTACTTTTTTGAGATCTTTTGAAGAGGAAAAATCCCACCATACATTGTTTTATTAAAACTCAAAAGGTTTTGGCAGCGTTTTCGAGGAAAGCTCCCGATCGGCTTATTTTTTACCGACATATTGAACTAATATCGTTGTAATATCGTTGGTTTGTCCAAAACATAAACTTACTATACACTAAAACCTTCCTCAAGAATTGTTCTATCTATTGTTGCAAACCGAATAAAAATCCGTTCAGTACTTTTCGAGTAAATCGCAAACAGACAGTACGCGGTGGGGGGCTTTGTTTTATAACATATTTTGATGATATTTGGAAGTTTTGCCAAGCGCCGAGGATGGAAAATATCAAATAATACTTCCAGTACTGTAGAATGTGTAGTGGATACAATAACACTTGAAGAGAGGTTAATACTTCAACAATAGGTGTACTTGCGTTTATCGCATTCAATGATTATTTTGTGGCGGTTAATTGAAACATTCTTTACTTGTCAATGCACTCTATTATTTTTATAGCATTGGAAAAAAATGAAGCACGTGAATTTTCTGCGACTAAGAAATACACATTAGCCGTAGACACCAAAGATGGTAATGATGCGTTGCCATCCTGGCAGGACATGAAGCCTAATCCCCGTGTAGGTTCGGGCTCCTTTGCAGAATGCAATGCAAAGCCCGAACCATCTGCCTTCCTGCCAGGCAGCTCGTAAAAGGCGAGCATATGCTAACTATCACTAACACCGTGACATCTGAATAGGTGGTAGAGTTTAGAAGCGACTCACCCGGATTGATACCACCGCCGTACTTATTCCTGCCGCCATAACGTCATGACGTGTTCCGGTTCCGAGGTTAAGGTAGCCGGTAAACTTACTTTTGCTCGAGGCCTAACATCCCGGCCTCAGGTTGGAAACGCACCATTACCACGTTTTGTGTCTTTAGGCGGTGTGTATTTCTTACCATCAGGAAATCCATCTGCTTGTTTGCCTTCCAATATCATAAAAAAACTTAAACACGTCAGTAAGATAACTGAAGAAAAGGTGACAGGGCGTTGTGGTACCAATCTAGGCGTGTTGTTGGATAATACCAGGTGGTAATCTGATTGACTACTTAAGTAAATTAGTTTCTCCACTAGAGAGATATGGTGTCGTCATATTCCCACGCACAGTATGTAATAAGTTGGCATCTGTAATCGTAGTGTTATCTTAAGCACTGCTTAGACCAGATTATCCGGCAGAAAAATTTAGTGTAATTAGATTATTTCTTTTACTTATTTAACTTCTTAAGGACCGCCGTCACCCAAGACTGGATATGTGCCCGATTGGGGATAGGCTTGCCACCCATCACACTGTGAGACTTAGTACCTTCGGTTAGTCGTGGTTACCCTGGTTGTGCCTCTACCTACCTCTTCTCGACATGAGCGTGAGGAACCTTTTTTTATAAAAAGTAATTACCTACTTTGTAATTTTCCAAAATGCACAATTACATTCCAATTGTCAAGTTGTAATAAAAATTACGAAAACATTACCCGGACAGGGATCCACCGTCTTATCTATTCTTGCCGCTATAAAAATATTGTCATGTTCTGGATTCTAAGGGTATGGTAGCAGTTAGAATTGTACACTTTGCGTAACACCTCAGCCACAGAGTAGCGACGCACATGTAACATTTTTGGTGTCTATAGGGCCCGGTCATCTCTTACCAGTACGGGCCAACATGGCGGCAAGAAAAAAAGCCACGCGCCTGTTCGTTATTTTTTGCTGAAACGAATACGAAAGTCTTCTGCCGTTAAACATCAGTACTTGTTATTGCTATTTTCCAAACCAGAAGTTTATGTTAATACCCAATTGCAGATTGGCAACGCTTCATACATTTTTGATATCAATTGGCGAAGTGCGCTTTCCACTATCAGAAAATCTACTTGCTTGTTTGCGTTCTCTACTCTAAAAAACATTTATTATCAATCAGTCGGTTTAAAAGGTCATAAAATGAATTATAAATATAAAAAACTAAGCTTGTTATAAAGTATCTTCACGCCCATATCCCCGAAGAGGTAGGCAGAGGCACAACCAGGGCACCCACGACTAGACGAAGATACTAAGTCCCATAATGTGATAGGTGGCAAGCCTATCGCCAACCGGGCACGTTTCCAATCCTGACCAACATTTTTTTTATTATAAAATTGGAAAAATCAAATTTTCTTTTTGTTGGCCGACCCAGGATTCGAACCCGAGACCTTATGCAGTCAAGTCCAACACGCGGACCGCTCGACCACAGAGGCGATATTTATAGCAGTTTTATAGCAGTGAAAATTATAATAAATCAAAGTCGGTTTTTCCTTAAGGCGTTGAATAAGTAAAAGTAATAAACTAATTATTCTAGATTTTCCTGCCTGATAACCAGGTCTAGGCAGTGCTTAAGATTATACGAGAAAATACAACTTATATTAATAGTGTTTACGGGGCAGACTTGTTTTAAGGCTAGTTAATTACAATTCACTATACGAATAGGATTCAATTTTCCAATTTTAATGCACCCAAAGAATTTGACCACCGCCTTTTTATTTAACTCGCGATGTTTGTGTGTTTGTTCGGGGGTAATCTTGAAAATTAGATTTGATGGTACACTTCGATTGAGCCAAAATTTTGCAAGAATATGTAAATCCGACGACTAACATGAAAAAGACAAATGCAAAATAAAGGCTTTTCTTCTGGCTAAATACGATTAGCGTAGTGTATAGTAGAATCTAGGGTGAAGCTCTCTCTTTTTGTTATATGTAGAAATAAAACCCAAACACTGGACAAGTGCTAAAATGAAAATACCTTTAGAAAAACTTTACCATACTTTTATACTTGAAAAATATTAGTGAAGCTTAAAATAACTCGATTTTATCAAAATCGCTCAAGTAGGACTGTACATAAACTATCGAAATTTATGTACACTCCTACTTGAGCGACATTTGCGGTAAACTGACACCGTGAGATATTTAAACTAAGTAGTAATATAAATTTTAAAGAAAGAAAAAATTTCGCCCCAGACAGGATTTGAACCTGTAACCTTTCGTCTCAAGCCGACGAATGCTCTAACCAATTGAGCTACTGAGGATTCAAGTCCCGTGGCGAAGTAGTAATACATGTAAGCACTTGCGCCAAAAACATTTAAGGGTAAGTAAATATCTATAAGTTTTTCCGTGTTGATCCGGGATCATTAAGTAAAATAGGACATAATAATATGTTGTACTGCTTAAGGGGCCACATACGCTAAAATTAGTCAGCAGTTAACTGTTTTATTCATACAAAGCAATCATGAATCTTGCTGACAAAAATATACAAGATTAACATGAATATGCTTTACTGGACTAGTGTTTCCAAAACACGATTCATTTCACTTTGCTCGATAAAAAAAAATCAAAAAGTTAACCCTTTTTTGAAAGCTTTGCTTTCTATCTACTTCAATTGTGAAAATATCGACACTAGATTTAACATATACATAGATAAGTACTATACCTAAAAGATAAGTGTTTCCGTTTTTATACTTTTATTCAAATTACTTTTATAGTGTCAAAAATAGTGATTTGTCGCTTAAGACGTTTACTTTAGAGCGCCATTGTTCATAGTAATCATGGAACGGGAGAGCGCGGTGATTGGCTCTTCTGGCTGACCGAGTATGGGGCCTAACTGCTCGTAGAAAGCCAGCGCATATTCCCAACGAAGACACGAGTACAGTGAGTGGGATCCACCGTCTTACCTATTCCTGCTGCCATTAGACAATTTTCATATTCCGGTAGGGCACTTGGGGATAGGGTAGGTGTTACACTTACAGCGAAGCAACGCACCTACAACATTACATCAGGAGAGCCATGTGCTTGCCCACTGTCTTCGCACATAACAAAAAACGTACACTAAATTCAAATGCGGGTCCTAAGCTTTCACGTTTAAGTGCGAGGAAAAACCCGGGAACAACTCTTGAATAACAATGATGACGATAACAATATATGTATACAATTAACTATGTGTAATACGAGTACACCCTCTCAAGGGTCAATCAGGTTAAGTGGTAGAACTTTGCACCTATTCGCCCATAATAGTACCACCTATTACTGCCGCTTAGTTAATATTCACCACTACGATACGGTAACTAGTAAATACTTACGCACAGCTTACTACGTTTTTTTCCTAAAAACGGCACTTACACAACTGTCAAAAAAGCATGTAAGTCTTTCAATCTCGTGAAAAACCATTTAGCAGGTACGTAGCAGCTCGATATGGAATCATACATTGAGTACCTACTTAAATCGTTTGTTTCAGTAAAATTCTTCTCTAGTTTCAAGTATTTGTTGCCATAAAATACGAAAGTACAAATAGCAGGTGGACAATGGACATTATAAATCTTGTCAGCTTATTATCATAATTGTCACGTTAAAATAACTTGTTTGATCTTATTGATATTGTTCTAGTTATAAATAGCTTTACGTAACAGTCGAAAGAGGATACCTATTGAGTAGCAGTGGTGGAACCCTGAAGCTGTAAGTATTTTCACGCCCATATCCCCGAAGAAGTAGGCAGAGGCACAACCATGGCACCCACGATTAGCCGAAGACACTAAGTCCCACAATGTCATAGGTGGCAAGCCTATCGCCAACTGGGCTCATTTCCAATCCCGAGCAACGATTTTTTTTGTTCGAAAATCGGAAAAATTTAATTTTCTTTTATTGCCCGACCCGGGATTCGAACCCGGTCTCGGAATCCCGGAACTCAAGCAGTCAAGTCCAAAAACTGAACCGCTACCACAGGGGCTGTATAAAGCTATTATCTACTACTGGAGGCTACACTCCTAACAAAGACCTGATATCAATTTCTAAATATTGCTATCTCACTCTAGCATACTGGCCTCTCTTTCGTTTTGACTTTGTCGACTAACATCACAAGACTTTCACACCTCCAACTACAACAAATTCTAAAATATCAAATTCACGAACTCATATTACTACACTCTTGATTTTATTGTATACTACAATTATTTTTTTATAATTTGCTGTGTATTAGACCAACAGTAAGTAAATTCATAATCTCAGTATTCCTGAAATTAAATTCTAGAAATAAATTATTTCGTCGTATTAATTCTCCGTAGTTATTAAACAAACTTAATTGAATTAATTTAAATTAATTGAAATATTTTTGTCAATTGAATTTGGCAATCAGTAATATTTTTGTAAATTTACATGAAATAATACACTATTTTTCAATTTTTATGACATTGCAATCCAGTTGACAAGATTTTTAAATTATATAAAAAAAGTTTTTGGCTATCGTACTCTTAAAACAATGACAATGGTGGATACTGACGTTATGCCAGCAATAAGAAGTAAGGCCCAATCGGGAAATTGATGTAAGAAACTATTTGATTATTCCAATAGTAGTGACGGGGTTGTTACATCCATTCTGTGTAATAGTTAAGGGCTTGGCAAATATCTCGCAAACGTTCAACTAATTAAATACTCGTAAAGATAACAAAGTAATAAAAACCGAATTCAAAACTAAAAAGAAAAAATAAAAATAAAGATTTAATACTAATAATATACTATTATTTATATGTGCCATTTACTAATAAGTTAAAAGTCGGTGCCAAGCCAATTTAATACTTACCTATAATATAATTATTAGTTTTATTTTGAGTTAAATGCAAGTTTCAAATGGAAATCTCACGTTGTACAAACACATGTTTAGGCGTAATTTGTACTTCCTGTCTTTTTTTACAAAAAGCCATACATTGTTACTCGAAGGCATCTCGTAGCCTTTTGGTTCGACATGGCAACTGTTACGAGTTACAATTTAAATAGTATCCTGATATACTACACTTATTTACTTCATACTAGTGGTCGCCCATTGGTCGAAATTCGACAATAATAAATTTTAATATCTTGTTGATAAGAACGCCATCTTCATTTCTCGAGTCCAACTACTTTGTTTCCAAACTTTTTAGTGCGCCATCTGCGATCTTTTATTGTTATCATCAATATATTTGTTTGTGTGTGTGTAAAAATGGAACAAAGATTTGGCATCATGTATTAATATATAGATTTAGGAACAATTCAAAAATTGTAATTTACCAGATGCAATTTTATGTTTAGTACTTTAATGTTTATAAGATTGTAATATATATTGAGATAAAACATCTTGTTTATGTTGTAATATAAAAATATACACTTTTTTATTTTCCACATCAAGATAAATAAAATAATTAAAATTATCATTAATTTGAATTTCAAATATGTTACGTAAGATTATATTTGAATACAAAATTCAAGTTAGATTACAATTTATTTGTTCTGTAAATGTGCTTTAGAATGACAGCAATCTTAGAAGCAATCCGCCTTAGGTATGTACTACAAAAAAAAGTTAGACGCGTGTTTAATTAAACACTGTCCAAAATTCAAGTGAATGATGTGGCAGTATGTTATTGGTTGCAAACCTAATTTCAGACAGTGCTTACTAAAATGTGTCCAATAAGTGTTTTTGGCAGTAAAACAAAAAAAAAGATTTTAGTACTAAATTAAAGTATTGTTTCATTTTTAAAGTGATTAAGATATTCGTAAACATTAGACGTTAGTGTGAAAAATTTGGTTGAACACATACATTCGGAATTCCGTTTGAACTAAAATTGAAACGAAATTGCGTCTATAGTAGTCAAGTCCAATCTACACAAAAAACGCCAAATATTTGCACTTATTACAGAATACTGAAAGCTATGCTATTATTACAGATGATACAATATTCCTGACAATAGTGCAATAAGCGAAATCGGGAAGCTAAATATACTATTAATTTATGTATAACAGTACGCCACATGAAGCCATACATACAAAATTTCGCACATGCCAATACACTGAAATTCCGCACGGAAAAATTACCGACGTGTTTGGCGGGCCACGTAGATTGGTATGGATTTCTTGTATTTAAAACTGCCTATCGATTTTTCCGTAATTGTATATATGGTTCTTTTGGTGCAATATGTAGTGTCATATTACATTTTGCTGTTCCGAATTATTCCAAAGTCTGCATTAAAAAAGAGGTTTTATTCAGGTACATCTATAATCTTATACATCTCGTCAAAAAAGTTCAATGGTCAATAAATATTTTTATAATAGGTGTTCTCTAAAAGGTTACTTTAAAGGTTTTGATAGTAAAAATATCCTAAGATACTAGTAAGTACAATCATGTGTATTTATTTCATGGTTGTTACCTTAATATTTATAAATACGTGTTACGTTGTTGGTCCGCGGTGGAGAATAAATTACTTAACTAATTTTAATCAAACTTAAAAAATAGGATAGCTGGCATTTCAATAAATCGCGTCAAAGCCATGTGGTACATTTAGTTATCTTATATTTTATTAATACCAAATTGTCCACTTACCGCCTTCGACCGGATCGACATCTGTTGTCAGCTGGACGACAACTGACACTTCATACGTGTCGACCTCCAGTTTCTCAGCACACTATAATGCACTGTCACAGAAAATGCTTAGGCACATTGATCACAAAACTGTTCCACTACAAAAACTTTAACCTCTGTAACGTCGAATAAACAAGTTTTTATTGGAACTACACTTCGCGGCCTCCGCTTAGTTTTCTTCCATACAAATGGTAGAAAAGAAACTAAAAGAATACCATTTACTAATTTCTACAAATTTAAAGAAATTAAAAATTTCGCCCCAGACAGGATTTGAACCTGCATCCTTGCATCTAAATCCGACAAATGCATTAACCATTCGAGTTCCTGAGGATTCAAGTCCTGTGGCGAAATTTTTAATCCCTTTTTTAACCGTTACCGCGGGTAGTCACGTCCTATAGATACACAGTTCTGAGTAGGTACCTAACTAGTAATTATAATTTGTTGAAGATGACCTAGGTATGTTACTTGTGAGTATTGTGTTGTGATTAATTCCTTTCTAACCTATAAGGATTAAACTAAACTGCACAAACCACAACTACTGGAAGTTTACTCGTAATCTTATAATATAAAAATGAATCGGTGAATATGTTGATAAGTGCATAACTTCCGAAGGAGTGGACCGATATGGCTTATTATTTCATCATTGTGTTAGCTATTATCAGAAGAAGGTACTTATAAAGAGAAAAAACGGGAAAGTTGCACGGAAAATGGGAATAATAATACTACATTATTTCCCATATTGAACGGGTGAAACGAAGTATTTACCGGGACAGCTAGTATTTACTGAATATAATCACTCATACACTTCTCTTCATTTATTTTCAAGTTCCCCTACATTGATTACCCTAACATAATATATATAAGCCCTCTTAAATTATTTAAACAAACTTCATGTTACAAACAAACAAACTATATATTAAACTTGTTATAAAGTTTTTTAATAATTCAATATATTGTCGGGTGGTACAATAACATAGAAAAGGTCCACGTGTGATTTCAAACCCTAGATTTGACCTGATCTAATTCGATTATAAATAATTTGATTCGCCATATTGTCAATTAAGTACAGCAATCATTGATTACCAGATAAAATTTTGCATAAAAATACATCGAATGTACATCTAAAACATGTAGTTACATTTAGTTAGTATAAATTTATTGAAATACTAGCTGCGCCCCGCGGTTTCACCCGCGTAAGTCCCAATCCCGCGGGAACTCCGGGATAAAAAGTAGCCTATATGTTATTCTGGGTCTTCAGCTACCTACATACCAAATTTCATCGTAATCGGCTTTGTAGTTTTTGCGTGAAAGAGTAACAAACATCCATACATCCATACATACAAACTTTCGCATTTATAATATTAATAGGATTAAGTTGATAACTTTGTTGTGGTAGTGTTAACTGCCATCAGGAGCTTAAAAAATACTACCTTATCGTGTCAAGGAAATTGTTCGTCGCTGTCCTGTGGCGAAGTCTACAGTGCATGCCTGCTGGCTGTACTACCTTCCATATCGTAGTGTGATATTGTCATTATGAATTCACAAAATTAACTAATTGCTTCCTAATGTGTTGATGAGTTTCGGTTACTGTACATTTATGCCTCATATGAATGGTGTTGTTTCAACGTTTGTTCTTATAAGTTTGTTCGTTTGTTGTACCAAAGAAAAACAAGTTTCCATATCTACCCTTGTTGATAACTCGTTTTATTTAAAAGAAAAAGTATCTTCACGCCCATATCCCGGAAGAGGTAGGCAGAGGCACAACCATGGCACCCACGACTAGCCGAAGACACTAAGTCCCACAATGTGATAGGTGGCAAACCTATCGTCAACCGGGCACATTTCCAATCCCGACCAACATTTTGTAATTAGAAAAATCCAATTTTTTTTTGTTGGCCGAACCGGGATTCGAACCCAGGACCTCATGCAGTCAAGTCCAACACCCGGACCGCTAGACCACAGAGGCGATTATATTAATATATTAAAAGAATTAAAAAAATTAAGTTGATGTTCCAATTTTGAAGTTTTTATTTTAAGACATAATGTCCAACTCAGTGATGTTATTGGTAATTAACAATTTGCATCATAATGGTATTACGCACCATTTTATGTAAATATATCCAAAAATCCTTGGCCAAATCCAAAACGAATGAAAGAGTTATTGTTTCATGCCTACCGTCAATCATCACTCATTAGAATATCTATTGTAAATCACCTCGTTACAATGTTGGCCACGTCCATTTTTACAATCACAATACGTGCGATAAGACGTTATTCACTGAAAAGGTATATGCTCTCGTATATTATTAAAAATCTTGATTTTATATCCTTGTTTTAGGGTAAATATCTATACAAATCTACTGCAGCAAGACATTGAATTGTTGTTTGTGATAAAAGCAATTCTTGAGTGTTTAACTATCTTAACAATTTTTAAATGAATCATCACATCCTGTTTTTCTAAAACTTCAGACATAAAAATTCGCTTTCTACTTTCCTACTCTTCCTTTATTTCTCATAATTTTTGGCAACTAAAAGTCTTTTGGCACAATGTGTCTTGTCGTACATAAAGAAAATATAAGGTGAGTCCGCATAGTGTAATACGTATTACCTATTAATAATATTTTATATATATAGTCATATTTATCAAAATATTTCTAATATTCATCAAACTAATTAACTATGATCTCTATTCCAATTGCCTCTGTGGTCTAGCGGTCCGGGTGTTGGACTTGACTGCATGAGGTCTCGGGTTCGAATCCCGGGTCGGCCAACAAAAAGAAGATTGGATTTTTCTAATTTTCTAATAAAAAAAAATGTTGGTCGGGATTGGAAACGTGCCCGGTTGGCGATAGGCTTGCCACCTATCACATTATGGGACTTAGTATCTTCGGCTAGTTGTGGATGCCCTAGTTGTGCCTCTGCCTACCTCTTCGGGGATATGGGCGTGAAGATACTTTTTTTTTATATAAAAACTAAAATTAAAGTATTAGACTTTATAAATATTGTTACTTATTTATTTTTTGAATGTGCCTTTGATAGATGCTTACGTGTAACTTAATAAATAAATACTCATCTACAAGTTTGCATTAAGTAGAATCTTTGAGAGTCAAAGTTTAGATATTTAATTAAATGTTTTGCTAAAAAATCGGAGATTAAAAACGAAACAACGAAAAAGCCTATTTAAAAAAACTTTACATTTTATTATTAACGTTGTAAGTTTAATATAGAAATGTGTGTAATTTGTATATTTTGAGTATACACACAAGCTTATGTACATACAATAATAGCAAAAAAACAAACTTTTTTTGAAGGTAAATATCCTTCATCCACCTAACCTATATCCTTAATGATATTTTCTTTTTGCACTATGTCTTTTATAGATATGTACTTATTATAAAAGTATTAACTACAAGTTAAGTAAATCTTATTTTAAGCTACTAAAACTTCTAATTAAAACCAGTTTCAGATAAAAATATAATGAGAATAGGTTATTATGTATGTGTTCTGTGATGTAGCAATGCGCAAAAAATTTAATATTACATTTATATGACTTTATATCTTAAGGAAACAAAGTCATCCTTCGTTAATCTCCAAGGCAACTTTCTGAGTTTATCTTTACAATTGTAACATGAATAAACATACAATTGAGACATAATGAAGGTCATCGTTTAGAAGAAAAAAATATTTACTTGTATTTGTAACTTTAAATCAGGCTCTGTGTTCCATTCATTAGTTCACTCCGCGTGACTTGTCACATGATCTTCAACGAATTAATCACATTTGAAATCTTTAAAGAAAAACAAATAAATTTTAGGATGTAGCTTGTAACGTCACATAAAATAATGCATGCTTCTTGATTAAGCCTGATACTCCTTTTAATTGGTCTTACTTTCCTTTTAATTGCTGTAATTTATAATCACCTTTAAAAGTAACTATTATGTTTTCAATGATAAGAATTCTTATTTCAAAATCATATGACTCGTTCGTGACGTAACATTTCTGACAACCGCTAAATCATTAACAGAATAAGTTAACTAATATTAATAATAGTGGACGGTAGAATGATTAAAAATGCTTATAAACTATTCAATATTTTTAAATTTTGAACACAAAACACGTTCTTTATCTCAAACAAAATTTAAATTCTACAAATTCGCAATATTTCCGCCAATCTGTGCCAATTTAGTACGGTTTATTACTGGTCACTTGAATCACCATAACAATGTACCCAGAACAATAACTGCAGATAACGAATCGCATAAATTTAAAAAAAAGTATCGGAGTCTGAAACCTCAGTGTCAAAAAAATTTAACTCACATCTGAACCGCGAAGGTTTACGAGGGATCTGACGCGGCAATGTCAAGATCATCCACAATCAACGACGCGATAATGGTATTCTTTTATCACTTATGTCTAAAACTGACGCTACATGTTTTTATCGTACTGTTAGGCGATACAAAAAGGAATATATCGTTACGATAAGACACAGAACATGTACGACAGGCGATAAATATGTACCTGCGAAGGCACACGCGTGCGGAAAGCGCGGTGTTCGTCGCACGAATGCCGCCGTACTTCTCGTTCATTGTTTACAACAATAATTACATTTTCGTTTCGATCGAGATTGCAGGTCGAAGGTTCCGTCGCGGAAAATCTGGACTGGCTGCGGCCACTTCTCGTCACGCCGTGGAAAATTATGACGAATTACTGAATTACTCTCATTATTTTAGAATTGAATAGGTTTACACAATATCTGCAGAATATTTGTTTCAAAGTGTATGTGTATTTCAATATTTATAACTATTACAATTTATAGTTTAGAGCAGGGGTGGGCAAATTACGGCCCGCGGGCCGGATCCGGCCCTTGAGAGGTTTTAATCCGGCCCGCCGAGGTTTTTTTTAGAAAAATTATGAACTTCCTTAAAAAAAATAATGGTCGAAATGCTAAAAGACTATTGAAATTTGAACAATTAAGACAATGAATCGATACTTCAAACATATACATATATATTGCGTATTTCATATGTTAAGACTTCATAAATAGATTTTATTTTTATAAAGTATTGTAAAATTTAAAAAAAATTGCCTTGTGTTATCTTTACACAACGTTTTATAATCGTAATATTTACTGCTATTTAGGTGTCTTAATAAACCGGCCCGCCTCAAGATTAGTTATAATTTACTGGCCCGCCACTAGATTTTTTCTTAACTTACCGGCCCGCGGTCAATAGAATTTGCCCACCCCTGGTTTAGAGTAATGCAAATATTTTAATTCTTAAAATTCACATCAACTGTTTTGAGTCTTGCTCTATCTAATCTCCTTCAGAAATTCGTTACTTTTATATTAAATACAACGGTATTTTGGATTCTTTGTCAATTTTGACAACAATGTTAAATTATAGCTAACTGAATTTCACGAGATAATATTTTTATATGGTAGTTTGCAAGAACCCGACTTACCTATTACTAGCACCGTAATTGCAGTTTTTAATTCTTAGACTTGCACAATTCGGCCTATTCCCGGACAACAGATAGAGTTGCTCCTATAACATCTACGTTATCTATAGGCGTACCACCAAAAGAGCCCTGAACCTGTCCGTTGTCTCACCGCATAAAAAATCTTTCTTAATGTTTAATTTCGTTTTATTTAAATCTCTTTCACTTAAAACCGTAAGGGCCACTTGCACATTCTCGGGTTACATTTAATATTGAGTTAAACTGTCAAATATAAGGTGGTTTAACCCTAGTTAGGCGCTAACTCAGTGTTAAATTTTTAACCCAGGAACGTGCAAGTGGCCCTAAGTAATGTAGAGCGGCCACTGAAAGCCAATTGAAATTGTACTGCATTTTAATGACCAAGAAAACGATACATGTCTGAATTGTAATTTGAAATGTCAATACACATAATTTGAAAAATTCATGGTTTTATGGATTAGAGGAGATGGGTCAAGCAAAAAATGTACTTTTCTCTCGTTCTTTACTCCAGTCTTGTTAAAGAATTGTATAAGGTGAGAACAATATATAACTACGAACTCCCAACAAACAATTTGGTTATTAGGTCTTTGATTTAACTAGTGGTCGCACGTTGGTTGAAATTCGACCATAATAAATTTTAATATCTTGTTGATAAGAACGCCATCTTCATTTCTCAAGACTAACTACTTTGTTTCCAAACTTTTTATTGCGCCATCTGTGATCTTATATCGTTATCATCAATATATTTGTTTGTGTGTGTCAAATGCGTGGTAGTGTGGGTAACGTTTTATTTATTGATTTAATTTACAATAAACATTATTATTGAAAATTATTAGCGCTTTGCACTTCTCCTATACATAAACTATAAGTATGCTAGCGTACACGCCTAACTACACCGACTAACTGCGAGGCTCGAGTTCGATTCCCGACGGGGGCAGACATTTGTGTTATGAACATTCTATATATTGGTATCGTTGACCGTTGGTTTTTTTTTATGTTATAGGAAGGCAAACAAGCAGGCGGATTTCCTGATGGTAAGAAATTCACGCCGCCTAGAGACACCAAAGATGTTAATGATGCGTTGCCAACCTGAGGTCAGGATGTTAGGCCTCGAGCAAAAGTAAGTTTACCGGCTACCTTACCCTCCGGACCGGAACACGTCATGACGTTATGGCGGCAGGAATAGGTAAGGCAGTGGTACCAATCCGGGCGAGTCGCTGCGAAACTCTACCACCAAGTAAATAGTAACAGTGATCGTTAGATTGTGCTTGTGTTATGGTAACACACATTTGGTTACTTTGGGGTTAGACCAAATTTATGTAATTTGTCCAGGGATATTTATTTATTATTTATTAATATACAGATATTAGAAGCAAATAAAAACAATATTATGTCACTCAAAATGTGTCAATTGTGATTAAACAACACGAGCGTTGACTTTACAAATGAAAACGTGTTTTTAGCTTGGATGGCAAGAACAAAAACTAGAAGATATCTATATAATACAAGTCAATACATGTATTTATCTATAATTTCAACTGTACATTTGACATCATAGACTCATACTAATAAGGGAAATCACCGTTGACGTTCGTGTTGACAAATTGTAAGTCTTACAAACAATGGCTTGCGATTTATGTCTATTAATAAAATAAACAATTGCTTTTCTCTAGAAAACATAGTAAATCGGTTAGCTAATAAAACCCTTTTGAATTTGAATTACAATATTTACATTATTGTATATTTGTTATTTATTATTGTGAGGAATTGATTATACCCAACAAACAAATACGAGTATATTTTTCTTTGAATGGAATGATTACCACTTGTCAGCAGATTTTAAAAGTATCTTCACGCCCATATCCCCAAAGAGGTAGGCAGAGGCACAACCAGGGCACCCACGACTAGCTGAAGACACTAAGTCCCACAATGTTATGGGTGACAAGCTTTTCGTTAACCGGGCACATATTCAATCCTGAAAAACATTTTTTTTATTAAAAAATTGGAAAAACAACATTTTTTTTGTTGTTTGACCGAGAAATCGAACGCAGTCAAGTCCAACACCTGAACCGCTAGACAACAGAGGCGATTAGATTAGATATATATGGATTTTCAGTTAAGCCTTATTCATATAATATTGCAGTAATTGGTCTGTGAGGTTTTTGCGAAAGTCTAAGTTAGTAGTGATTTCCAAAAAAAGTTTAAGTTTAAAAGTTGAAGTCAATTACTGTTGTTTAATTTCAAATGTCAGATGAGTTTTTAAAGTATAGTTGCATTTTAGGATAAACACGAATTTAGCTAGGTTTTTGGAGTAAAACAGATGATTATAGAATTTCAGAGAAACATTGAATGCATTGCCAATTAACTCACTGAGACGTCTGAAACCATGCGAAGTGGATAGGATCAGAGTAGGAAAACGGATCCTGGATTTCACGCCTAAATATACGTAGATTAACACTGTATAATTATACCAGAATCAGAATCAGAATCAGAATAATCTTTATTCACATGAACCATTTTTTTTTATGTTATAGGAAGGCAAACAAGCAGACGGATTTCCTGATGGTAAGAAATTCACGCCGCCTAGAGACACCAAAGATGGTAATAGTGCGTTGCCAACCTCAGGTCAGGATGTTAGACCTCGAGCAAAAGTAAGTTTACCGGCTACCTTACCCTCCGGACCGGAACACGTCATGACGTCATGGCGGCAGGAATAGGTAAGGAACCATACAAGGGGTATTTGTGCGCGTCGACATTTTTTAAACTACCACCGGATCGGAATCGCGCCTCACACTGAGAAGATCCGGCGAAAGAAACTCAGCCAGTAACCTTAAGCCGTCCTGGTGACTGATTCCGTATCTTTTCATCATTGTAGGGATCATCGTTAATCCTTGAGTAAAGTTTACACCAATTAGCTGTCAAATAACGTCTTTTATATTTGCTATCTCTATTGTATTACTGTTAGTCACAGGAAATAGCTAATACTAAACACTATTTGATGTACACTTTACTCAGTGATCATCACTAAAAGATACTGAATAGCCCCGCTGATATGCTTTTTTGGTTATTATCCTATTAATATTATAAATGCGAAAGTTTGTATGTATTGATGTATGGATGTTTGTTACTCTTTCACGCAAAAACTACAAAGCCGATTACGATGAAATTTGGTATGTAGGTAGCTGAAGACCCAGAATAACATATAGGCTACTTTTTATCCTGGAGTTCCCGCGGGATTGGGACTTACGCGGATGAAACCGCGGGGTGCAGCTAGTTTTTTCATATTTGTTCTAACTTCTATCCCACAAATAAATCTATATATATATCCAGTGTTGGTCAAAGTTTCTTTGCAGAATAGACCATCTGCCTTCCTGACAGACAACTCGTAAAATGTGGGCATAGGCTGACCGTCGCTAACACCGTGACATCTGACTAGGTGGTAGAGTTCAAATTGGTACCACCGCCTTATTCCTGTCGCTATAATGTTATTGCTTACCGTTGACATGTTCCGGTTTGAAGGAGAAGGTAGACGATAAACTGACTTTTTCTCGGGGCTTAATATCTCGGTCTCAGGTTGGTATACACCATTACCACATTTGATGTCTCTAGGCAGCTTGCATTTCTTACCACCACGAAATCCGTCTGTTTGTTTGCCTTCCAATATTATAAAAAAAACGTATTTCTGTATGTATTTATGCTGGTATTGAGATTGAACCAATTTATTTAAAGTGCCCAATGACATTTATATTACATAAAAGGCGAGCATGGACTTACCGTCACTAACACCGTGACATCTGACTAGGTGGTAGAGTTTCGCAGAGACTTGCCCGGATTGGTACAACCGCCTTACCTATTCCTGCCGCCATAACGTCATAACGTGTTCCGGTTCAGAGAGTAAGATAGCCGGTAAACTTACTTTTGCTCGAGGCCTAACATCCCGGCCTTTGGTTGGCAACGCATCATTACCACCTTTGATGTCTCTAGGCAGCTTGCATTTCTTACCACCACGAAATCCGTCTGTATGTTTGCCTTCCAATATTATAAAAAAACGTATTTCTGTATGTATTTATGCTGGCATAGAGATTGAACCAATTCATTTAAAGTGCCCAATGACATTTATATTACATTTATTTGTACACCACTATTTGAAAAACCTCGGATTCTTTTCAAAGTCATATAAAGGTTTGATAAACAAATATCACTAGCCTTTTCTATGATCATGGTGTCCTCAAACATTGCCTTCGAATCACTCGAGTACTTAACAATGAAGTGTGACGAATGATTATATGAAAAAGATAAACCTCAGAGAGTAAGTCGTGACAGTACGGTCTGTTAATATGCAGTGTTAAATAATAGTCGAGTGTTCTAGTTATACCGTTTGACACGTATTTAAGTAAATAATTGAAAGAGTAAATATAATCAACGTGCTGTAAGTACATATAGAAACTGATAGCTTAGGTTTACCATTATGTGAATAGTACTAGCCTACAGAAAGCAACAATATTATATATGTAACTAAACATCTTTTTCCATAAAATAAAGAAAAATCTTTTTTATGTCAAATAAACACTTATTATTCAATGCAGGTGAATAGTCTAGGGTTTGTAGCACGATTATGCTGCACATCAACGATTGTTTAAATTTTTACAAGTCTGATTGTTTAAAGCAATATCTGTAACATCTGGAATGATTTCAGTAAGATTTTGACTGACAAAAAATGAAATATAGAAAAAAAAAAAAGTATCTTCACGCCCATATCCCCGAAGAGCTAGGCAGAGGCACAACCAGGGCACCCACGACTAGCCGAAGATACTAAGTCCCATAATGTGATAGGTGGCAAGCCTATCGCCAACCGGGCACGTTTCCAATCCCGACCAACATCTTTTTGTTGGCCGACCCGGGATTCGAACCCGAGACCTCATGCAGTCAAGTCCAACACTCGGACCGCTCGACCACAGAGGCGATATAGAAGAGGAAATATAGAAGATTAAATAAATGACATTGTTTCTTGTTAGATATCTGAAGTGTGTCTGTTCTCTCTTAGAAAAAAAAGGTAGAGTAATAAAAAGTAATCACATTTACGAAAAGTAATATAAACGTGAACGGCTGACATGGCTTCCATTGACGATACAAAATAACCGAAGTCTATAAACACTATAGATGTTAAAGGCGCATTACTGCCTCGTGGCAAGAATGCAGGCCTATTTGCAAGTCTAACGGCTACCTTACCGTGCGGTTCGGTACATGATAGGGTCGTTAAAGCGGCAGCAATAGGTAAGACGGTGAATTCGGACGAGTTCCAGCACGACACTCTGTCACCAATGCTCTTGTTGGTGGTAACCCATTTAACTTTGGCTCGATTCTTAAGAGCTGCCTGGCGGGAAGGCATATAGTCTCTTTTACACAGGAGACTTCTTTCTGTAACTACTTTTTATCATACATAATCAACAATTTTTTTTTCTATTCCCTTTCATAACTTAATCACACCAGAGTATGTGGACAAAACTATGCGAACTTTTACAAGAAAATATGAAAGTTGAACATCTAAGGTACATTTCATATAAAAAAATGAACGGTCGTCATTAGATTCCCTAGCGAAAGAAGTTACCAGAGCCTTACCATAAGTATAAACCGTGATTCAGACTCCACGCAAACTAATGCTCTTACAGTATTAGTACAATGTACGAATATAGCTGCAACTGAACTGAATCACGGTGTGAATGATACAAACATAAAAGAAACTATAAGAACGTGCTTGAAACGAAAGAACATTAAGATCTGGCGGAGTGTTAGTAATATAGTTATGAGTAATGTAGAATCCCTTTTGCAGTTACATTTTTACTTTTTAAAATCCATTCCCAAGTAGTACAAAAATTAGACATATGACACACACATAAACCATTGAACTTATGCTACGTTTTAGGCTCTATCACATTTCTGTTTCTTTAAAACGGTTTTAAAACGAAAAACCAGCGACTAGTATATTTTTATAGAAGATGAAGCAAACGAGCAAGTGGGTCACCTGATGGAAAGTAATCACCTCCGCTCACGGACATCCGCAACACCAGGAGTATCACAGATGCGTTGCCGACCTTTAAGGAATGAGTACGCTCTTTTCTTGAAGGTCCCTAAGTCATAACTGTTTGGGAATACCGTCCTCGGTAATTGATTCCACAAAGGTGTTAACGGGGTAAAAAATGTCTTCGGAATCGCACAGATGTAGATCGCCACGCACATAATGTTAAATAATCAAATAGTGTTGTAGGTAACTGAGGTATTTTAATTTTAGAACCTTTCTAATTGCTTGGGGATATTTTTTAAGACAGGGAATGAGCTTCTGCCCGCGAGAGGTGAAAGGGTAGGTTCTTATTTCTTCTGAGATGAAACTTGTTTTTTTTAATACTCAATCTTTTTTTTTAATTTCAAACGCAGAGTCAAACAGGGACCTATAACAATATCAGCATTGACTTCCTTTTTGCCTCGTCAAAAGTATGTATCTAATTAATCGATGTCGGGTAAAATGATTATTTATACATTCAAAAATTTACAAAATGCGTTATAAAGAACAGAGATTTTAAAATAAAACATTTTTAGTTAGTTTTTAAATATAAAAATTCCAAACTTGAATGTGTTATGTAATCTGTTGATATTCAGTTTGACCTTCATGTTCACCGAGTTCATGATTCAGTGTCATCACGTGGTCTATTGCAGTTGTAAGGCTTTGCGTGTTTTAACTGAATAAATAAATAAAAAATCGGAATAAAAGGACCTGTTTTGAACTTAGTATATATAGGTGTTTAATTATTTTTTTACGATCGAAAATCCTAACATTGAAAGTACCGTCAGGAATCGAATATGAAAGTGTACTAGGCTAGAATTCACTCTTTGTTTGAAGACATTCAAACTATATTCAATAGGACACACCTCCATTGGTAGACATGCAGCCCTTAGCTGTTCGAATAAATATTTGAGTGTTCAGCGGTCATCCACCAAGTAGGGGTTTCGTTTCGATTCTCGGCTAAGAAAAAGTGCGGATAGAATCAGGCTATAAAGTTCCAAGGCAATCACCAAAATGTAGTTAGCCTATAGAAAACGGGAATACTTGGTACTCTTAGACTATACGCAAGACTGACTTATTCTGTTTCTGTAAAGTTCGGAGTCTTGCTTTAATCTCTTTGGAAAAAAAGAAATAGAAGAGAGAATGCGACATTTATACAATCTCAAACAGCCAACAGGTGGCAGTTAGCAGAACCTACAACATCTACCCCGTTCTTCTTTTCTTTTTTTCGTTTTTCTTGAGTACGTCATATTTTAGGTCACGATAATTTCCAATAATTTTGTTTTTTCATCAAAAGCCAGGATTTAATCTCTTACTCCAAAAAAAGATAGGTGAAATCAAATAAACATTATTCTATGGTCTGAAGGAAGAAAAGGCTTCTTCTTATTTCAGGATCTCATTCATTCGTTTATGTACAACACTCTTTATTAGGTCTGTCAACTGAAGTCGAATTACTGCAGAAAAATCATAGGAATGTTACAAGTGTAATTTTGCAAAGTTTGCGTTAAAAATAAAATTTCTTGTAATCATGAATAAGTAAACTATATTTTTTTAAATGTAGATAATATTTAGGTAGTTATTGCTTATTCAAACCGAAAAACAGCAATAGCAATAATTAAATTTTGAATGAAATAAAATATAAGGTACTGAAAAGTAAGTATTTGAAGTAAATCAAATTATGATTTAACGAAATCTATATACCTATAATATGTTAATCAATTGCTGTTCTTATTAATTTTGCTAAGACTCAAGAACGGCTAAAAACATTTAGCTAATTTTAATATTAAATTATTTGTTTAAGTCCAGTCAAGGTTCAAAAGACTAGAAGAAGGGAAAAGCTGTGAGAAAACTGAGAACAACGTTTGAATTTTCCAATACAAAATGAACGGGTGGAACGAGGTTCGCCGGGACAGCTAAACATTAATAATTTTGTTTTACAGTAAAACTTAAATTACAAAACAAGGCTATTTTTCTTAATATGCAGTTAACACCAGTGAACATTTTAAGTGCTAACCGCCGCAGTTAAGACCAAAACATTATTTCTATGCAAACACATAATTATGAGGATACCTGCAAATGTATGACAAAGTGACCGCAACGTTTTGTGCAAACACTCATAAAAGGATTCCACAAATGCTTCTTAAAATAAACAAATACCAAAAGTAATAAAATAGATCCGGGTTAAAATCCAGTTGGTCCGGGCTCCTTTGCAGAATAGACCACCTGACTTCATGTGCCAGGCAGCAGTTCTGTCACTAACACCGTAACATCTGACTAGGTGGTGGAGTTTCGCAGGGTCTCACCTGGATTGGTACCACCGCCTTACATATTCTTGCCGTCATAACGTCATGACCTGTTCCGGTTCGGATGGTAAGGTAGCCGGTAAACTTACTTTTGCTCGAAGCCTAACATTCTGGACTCAGGTTGGCAACGCACTATAACCACCTTTGGTGTCTCTAGGCGGCGTGAATTTCTCACCATCAGGAAATCCGTCTGCTTGTTTGCCTTCCAGTATCATAAAAAAAATACGTCGTACCAACTAGATAGCAAAGAGGTTTTGCAATCTCTCGGTCACATTGGTAAACTGTGATACCCCCGCGCTCACCAACGCCGTGATTCGGTCTGGAGGATAGAGATTCTTTATGGTAAAAGACAATGAACAAACAAACGACCCTTCTGATAGAAAGAGACAACCGTGGTCTATATGCAGGTCTTTAGGAATCAGAATCAGAATCAGAATATTCTTTATTCACATGAACCATACAAGTGGTATTTGTGCGCGTCGACATTTTTTTAAACTACCACCGGATCGGAATCGCGGCCTCACACTGAGAAGATCCGGCGAAAGAAACTCAGCGGGCTTGTCTTTTTTCAATAATAATATTTACAATATAATCTAGCTTAAAAATACAAATAACAATCTAATTTTAACTTAAATAAAAGGTACAACAAATTACATTACAAATTGCAGTGGGAGATTGAAATCTCTATCCCCAAGCATGTTCATCTTCCAAATAATCTGAGACCGTATAATAGCCTTTTTGACATAATTTTGCTTTGATACATTTTTTAAACTTATTAATAGGTAGATCTCTAATATCAATGGGCAGCTTATTGTAAAAACGTATACATTGGTACGCTTATATTACGCTATAGGTACGCTTCGGTCCTGTTTATCAGTGTCGTCATGATGGCAGGAATAGGTTAGGCGGTACACTCTGCTGCACTTTGCTGCACGGCACTCTTTCATGAGTGGTAATTTTGTTAATGACCCATTTAAGGCATACTCGCCTCTTTCGATCTGTCAGGCAGAGAGACAGAAGGACTATTTTTTTACTGTTTCTTAGTAACCTACGAATATAAGGTCAGTTTGTTGGAGACTCACTATGATGATATAAGAGGCGATGGCGTAATACATGGTAGACCAGAGCTAACCCGGGGGCAGGTGAGCGAATAAGGATAGCCAAAATACTTACTTACATCTGAATCTCAGGGTGACAACACACCATTGGTGTCTATTGGCTTAAACATTATTGGTTGCTTGGGCCTAACATGCGCCGGTAAAGACCTATTTTCTCTTTGAAAAGACAAGTCTTTATATTTACACAGACGCACATTAAACTTCTTTCTTATTAGTTTAAATAAAAATAAAAGAACCCGAGTGCAGTGCGATTTTATCATTTCTCTTTCACTGGGCAGTAATTATATGTATACCTACATACATGCAAATTTTATGAATCTTAAAAATCTTGTGGTTTTTGAGTATTATATATATACCAGTCGATCAGAGTTAGAACCGATTAATAGTCTTAATATTCATGACACTTATAATAGTTGTAAAATATTATCTTCCTTGGCTATTTATCTACATTTTTTTAACTTTCGTAAAGAGTTGTGTCTATATTGCGCATGCATTTTGACTAAAATATACCTACATACATACAAATTTTATGAATCTTAAAAATCTTGTGGTTTTTGAGTATTATATATGTACCAGTCGATCAGAGTTGGAATCGATTAGTAATCTTAATATTCATGACACTTATAATAGTTGTAAAATATTATCTTCCTTGGCTATTTATCTATATTTTTTTAACTTTCGTTGTGTCTATATTGCGCATGCATTTTGACTAAAATAATCGATTGTCATGGTTTGAAAGTAACAATGCATATCATATGCAAGGAAATATATTGAAATGATACGTAGCACATTACGTATCCAAACAACTACGTTTAATCCATTATTCAGTCACGCTGTTTTCTTTGCTATTTTGTATTTTTACGATAATATCAAAGTATATAAGTAAATGGACACGATTGAATGACGTACACTGCAAAAGACTTGTTAATAAATGACTAAAGTCATGCTTATTTTGTTTGTACTTATTTTAGCATGGCTATAAATGAGCGGCCATTACCTACGGGTGTAAACAGAAAATAGACAATGGAAGTTCATGTTCATGTAACATGTAATTAGATATAAGTATCCGTGTTTTATTTCTTTACTATTTTAGCGTATACCGCTGCTTTACCTGTGCAAAAGACTTACAATTTTTATTAAACTGAAGATATATCTGCTGTACTGGAGCAAATTGGCTCTAGTTTGACGTTTTATGAGACCCTTACTTCATTCCTTGACCGCCTCGTTGGTCGAGTGGCTAGCGTACACGCCTAACTACACCGACCAACCGCGAGGCTCGGGTTCGATTCCCGACGGGGGCAGGCATTTGTGTGATGAACATTTAGATGTCTGCATTTCCGGGTCTAGGTGTTTATTAAATTTATTCTGGTATCTATTTAAGTATTTCTATGTATTAGAATCGTTGACTAACACCCATAACACAACACAAGCATATAATTTGCTTAGTTTGGGGTTAAATTCAATTTGTGTATCTTGTCCAGGGAAATTTATTTATTTATTATTTCTAGTTTCTACGATCCATTCAGAATACCATATTTCTATTTTTTTATTTTTACAAACAAAATTCTAAAATAAAACGATTAATAAAAATAGAGAGTTCCTCCTTTAAAACGAAGTTACGTTTGAGGTTATCTTTTTTTTGAAATGGCTAATATGTCGCTAACCTCGCGGCTTTTACAACTTCACCGGACTGTAATGAAATATAAAAATGGAGTACCTTATGTATTTGAGTTTTCGAGAAAACAAAAATGGTACATCATGCAATTATCTACAAAAAAATTCCTAACTCTTTTTTTCACAGCACTAACCATTTTTGAGAAAAACAATTACAACATTTTCTTACGCTGTATTGTCTATACTAATATTATTAAGAGAAAAAGTTTGATTTTTTTGTTTGTTTGATATGAATAGGCTCCGAAACTACTAGTGCTATTTCAAAAATTATTTTCTTATAGATCGCTACATTATTTTAATTTAAGTTACATGTTAAGTTACGCAGTGGAAGCTGCGTGAATCTGCTAGTAAAAAGGGGTCTTAAAGTTTGGGCATCACATATTAATATATAGACTAGTGGTCGCCCGTTAGTAGAAATTCGACCATAATAAATTTAAATATCTTGTTGATATGAACGCCATCTTCATTTCTCAAGACCAACACACACCATCTATGAGGTAGTGTACCTGGCGCGTTTTTAATGTAGTTTCCCCAGTAGGCCTATGCCACGGTCTCTTACGAAAAAAAAAATAATGTTTGATTATTCATCTTCTTTTCAGTCGCTGCATTCTTATCAGAGTACTCGTTGTGGATCAGGTACAGCTCGAGTGACGAGAGAATATAAATAATTGCTAAAAATCCAAATAAAATAGGAACATAAAGCTTTACAGTATGGCATATTGATACATCGCAGTTGGTATTGTTAATTGTTATAATTACTGATATTGTAAAAAATGCGAATTCTTTAGAGACGTCTTGTGTGAAATAAAACTTTGATAATGTATAGATAGTTTATATTACACCTGTTAAGTAATAATTAAGGAACAACGTTCGCAGTAAAAATCAAAATTATATTTTTGCATACAATTGTTAATTGTTGTTAATTGTACACGAATTTGAATTCATTTAATTAAAGTAATATAAAGCTGTATACTCGTCTTAGCGTAGAATAGTTAATGCAGTCAGCAGTCTTGATTAACCTCAATATATCCTTTACCTGTATCCCACTCCCATTGTTATTCAAATTCCTTTACTTTTCGTTCCGTCAAATTATGGAATTCACTCCCTCTAGAGGTCCACGATAGCACTTCCCTGCCCATCTTCAAAGAACGGTTGAAAGAGTATTACTTAACACTTGCATAACGATTTGTGATTATCAGGTTTCTTATTTATATTAGTTATATTGTTTTAAAGTATGTCATTATTGAGTTTTTTTTTTATATGATTTCTATGTTTAGGTTATTTATTTATTGTGCATGATGCCTCCTGCTGTTTCATCACAGATTCTAAATTTTAGGGTTGGCTGGAAGAAATCTGTAGACCTAGAGATAAACCCACCTTTTGTGCATTTCTGTTTATCATTGTCCATATTTTAAGTCATAAATTGTGTACAATAAAGAATTAAATAAAAATAAATAAATTAAATAACTTTCACGTAAACTTTCCTCGGTCCGTTATGGTCTCTTGGAAGTAGGTTTTAAAAAAAGTAAGGTTTAAACTGGCGCCCTTAATAATATGCATACCAAATTTCATATAAATCGGGCTGTGAAAGAATGATAGACATACTATTTTAGTTGTATTGACTAGTATGGATATGGATGTAAGAAGATTGCAAGTTTTATGCTATGTGTAGGTACGTATAACAATTATTTCTAGGATTTTTTGAAGGAAATGTTACATAAAACCTGTTTGTTGGATTTTGTTGCGATAAAAAACTTATTTTGCACTAAATAATTCCTGTTTGACCAACTTTTTCATGTGACTGGATTTCTTGTTTTCTCGCTTACCTGAAACAAAAACAAACACATAAATTACCTACATGTTTTGTAAATGTAAGTCGTAAGATTTTAATGATATGGACTTGAAGTATCATACGCTTCTTGCGTTGGCTTTAGAAGTATATAATCTACAAATTGCCACGGCTACTGTAACAAACTAAACAACTAGTTTTGTTTTGTAACTTACAACAAAAATATGGGCTAAGTAAGTATGATATGAGCTTGTTTCTAATGAAAAAATCTTCCAGATAACCTATTCAAGTAAAATACCAAAAAATATGTATATCCAGGGTAATAAATTAATTCTTATGTTTACTATATATACCTACACGCAAAACTAAATTTTACATAATAAACATATACATACACAAAAAAATCAGTGTGGTGCAAATGAATGCGATTGCAAATTCTAGGTGGCGCTATATATAGTTTTTGTACAAACGAAGTTAATAAATAAAACTCTCGTGTCGCAGCAATTAGCAATACAAAGCAAATATTTTCGGACATTTAAAGTAACTCAAAATACTTCGTTAAGGTTTAACTTTAATCGGAACTAATATTTACCGACTAAATTACCGACTTCAAGAAGTAAATGCGGCATCACGTCGCGCCGTTGGTGTTATTTTTGGGTGGCAAATACAGTTTGTGTTAAAATAAATTTAACACAAACTGTATTTGATGCTTTAAAAACTATTTATTACTACCTAAACAAACTGCCACATAGAGATCAAATTTTGTTATAAAATTAAATCATCTTTTGGTATTTTTTCATTAATACTGTACGTATTTAATGTTGCATACATTTTAATGTTATATTAGGTATTTAATGGTATGTTTGTTCCAATATCACTCGGCCAATAACTAACAGATTTTAATAGTTCTTGTTTCGACAGATGACATGAATAATTCCTTCACGATCATTATTACGTAAAAATCAAAAAACTCTGAGAATAAATTTCTATAAAACCACACCGAAATTTTACAAAAAAATAATGATCACACGATTAGATTCTAATACATAGTAAAGAAATCAGAGTAGTTTTTTAGAGTTTTCCTTTTTTATGTACTTGTACAATCCGATGTAGCTATGAGAAGTCCGGTAAAAACTCTACCACAACCTTTTTTATGGTGAACTAAAATTTTATGTTGAAATACGACATAACAATAGTCCTTTCTCCATACATCATCATCATAGTGATGAAAATGCTCAAATGGTGGTGGAAGCAAAAGGAAAACATTGTTTATCGCCACAAAATGCACAGCATGATGAGTGAAAACATTTTCTTTTCTATATTTAAAGAGGAAAGCCTATCTTTGGGCGTATTTTGAGTCCGCCCATGGTTGAAGAATTTAATTACCTTATCTATTGCAGGACATGATACAACGAACCACAAAATATACAGCGCAGTGTCGTTTTTCTCTTTTTTTGGTAGCTCATTTGAATACAACATTCGTGTTTACCGAATAAACTTTCAAGAAATACAAGAGTTGAATGACGTTAGTATTTTTTGCTTTGGTTACTTAATAGCATTTATGAGTTCATTTTGTAGCGATTTGTTCTTGTATTAAGAAAGAAAGAAAGAAAATATATTTATTTGCGGAATATGACGTGTGTTAAGGTTGTTACAAAATTATTTAAGCTTTTCAACATATTCTACCACATTGTGGTGTGCAAATATTGAAATATTTTTAAAAACTGATTATTTAGTTATATGTATACACAATATTTAAATATTCATTTAACAAATAGTTTTATTCTTATTACAATTTGAATTATAACTTACAAACAATTTTAAAATGTTAATAATTTTAACCCTGTCTACCGTAAACTACCACCGTTTCCAAACCTAGCCAGTCGGGAGAAGAAACGGCGAAACAACCACTTGTGACACTGGGAGCCCATAGTTATTGCCAGGACATTTGGAATATAGTAATATTCTCCAAATTAACATATGAATTCCTAATATATAGTGTTGTTTTGTAGATCTTTCCGGTTTTTAACAAATAGGAATTTGCTGTTGTCTGCCGTTTATATAAAATTAAACATGTATATTTGTATATTGTTTTCAAATCAAACCTGCCGAGTCATTCTTAACGAATTTTAATATAGAGACCCTGAAAAAAATATCGTAAATGTTTCCCACGCGCTTTCAAACGCGGGAAAGTTCACGAGCTATACCTAGTCATTGACATAAAAGTAAGGAGCTGTATTTACCGATAGAAGATATTTTTATTTTCTATGACACAATCAACGATCAACGAGTCCAGCACCTTAGCAGGCCGGGGACAGTGGCGGTAAAGCATAGGTATCTAGATTCTTGGAGAAAGGTTGCAGAGTGGAAATAGGCATTAACATCAACGCCGCCAACGTGCAATGGCTTATCTTATAGTTAAGTGCGATTGTCCTGAACAAAACACGCAGATTTTTTCCGAAAAAAAAATCATATCTGTTGCTGGTTTTCTTATTAGTTACTGCATTAGAAAAAAAGTATAAGACTACTTTTGAGCAATTTTTCTCAGTATTTATGCTACTTTTCATGAAGATCGATTACTGTCCATATCAAGAAGATAACATATACTTGTGTAATCATAACAAAGCAGCATATAGCAATAATGCATTTTTATATAATAAAATAAAAAAAACATCGGTATGGAAATACAATTTTTTTATCTATTTGTAAGAGTAATTTTCCAATATTTTTATGATGTCATTAATTTAGTACAAAACAAGTCGTAATCTAAACATGCAATCTAACGATAAATCGGTGCCCCAAAATAAATATTAATGAATATTAAATTTAAAGATTTGTAGGAACATAAAACTAGTTTCCGCAGAAATTAATATTAATAGTGTTTACATTATAAAGCATTCTATCAGTTCACATTAATCTGCACATTAAGCTAACATTTTTAGCTACTTAGCGATATACCTACTTAGATATTGTTTAAAAACCTTAACTTTAATTTTAACGTACAATTTATCTCTTCATAACAGCTGTTTAACATGAGTTCTATTTAGACTTCTAAACCTGCCTGGGGTTTGTAAGGCAGTCATACAGACGGCTTTCCTGGTGGTAAGATTCACAGATCTCATAAAGCCACTTAAGGATGTAATGATGCCATACCAGTCGGAGGTTGATACACTTATTGTCTTGTGTGACACATGCATATGCAATTAGTAAAAATCGATTATTTCTATGTTACAAACAGATACTCAGTTTTTATTTATTTTACAGAGTATAGACATAATTTGCTTACTTTAGCGTACGATTCAATTTGTATAACTTATCCATGGATGTTTATATTTATTAATAATTATTTATTAATTTACATGTATAGAGTAGTATAATAGAGTAAAGATAAAAATTGTTTCTTATATTTATCGTCATAACTTACGTCAAAACGTAAACAAAATGTATCTCATATCCAAACTTACAAAACATTAAGATTGCAAATTAATGTGTATTTAAAAATTAGCAGCCAGTAAACATTGAAGACTCAACAGTAACTTCGCATTAGTTTGTTCATTAGAACATCAATGGCAAAATTTAACCGAATACTTTTGTACAATAATAATAATGAAAAAGACAATGATACTCATTTTCTGATGGTAAACAGACAGTGCCTACCCTCAAGATATATCACTGTAATTTTAATGTCAATCAGAGGTAACCGCATATTATACAAAACGAAGTTATGAATTGGTGTGCTAGACTTCTATGCTGATCCAGCGTTGTTGTATGGAAGCGATAGTTAGATATGTCAGAAAAAACATGAAACTAAGTTTTAAACATTTATTTACTAAATTACAATTTCGATTTTAACAAGCTATAAAAAAAGGGAACGGGCCTAATCTCTCTTCAGAGAATTGATCTTTGCTCGAAATCCAAATTACAAAAAACCATCGAAACTATTACAAAAAATTGCATGTTCTCATTTTACGGTTTTGTCGCAGCCAGGAGTAAAGTTTATCGAATGGGGCAAATATATCCATAAAATATATATTAGTGCAATGGAACACAAATAAATAAGTGTACATCGCCTTGATAACATAGTACCTTGAAACCAGTTTGAGCATCGGTAAAGTTAAAATAAATACATAATTATGTATGGTAATAGGGACTGATTAAATTATTCGCGCACGTGTGAGGTACACGTTTCAGGGTCATTAAAGAAAACTAGCTGTTGGCAACGGCTTTGGCCACGTAAACCTAGTTTCGGTTCTACCATACAGCCTGCTCCAGGCGTCAAATCCTAGAGCGAAACAAGGTCTCGCACTAAAGCAAGCAAGCAAAGGCACGTCCTAATTAGATGACCATCTGCTTTTTTCTTATGCGATTACCTTAGGTGCTGTGTCAACGAAATGTTTCCTTCTTCTTATATTATCACAACCATTAAAAACTGGAGTTCTATGCCCAAAAGGTGTTTTAAGACAAAACAACTATAAGTAATTATAATAGCTGTAATTAAAAACAACTGAAAGTGGATAAAATTGTAAATCTTGGTAGTGTTTTAAACAGGGAGTGAGAAAGGAGAGTATGGTCACGGAATAGTGTTAATGGAGAGTGCTCCATTCACACTATTCCGTAACCATACTCTAAACACTTCCGTGACCAGTGGGGTAAGCTATTTCAATGCCAGCTTTTCATTCAAGGTACTAAACTCTTTTTGCATTATTCAAAGTTACTCTTTGGGAAAAACACAGAATAATGCAAATAGAGTTTAGTACCTTGAATGAAAACAAGAGAGAGAACAAACACATGAAAGCGAGATTTATGTCAGAAAAAACATGGAAGTGGCAGGAAAATCTATGATGTTGCGATCGATGACCGCGTTAGGAACAGTAAAATCTGATCTTCATTAGGTTGGATTGAAAAAAAGTATTGATGTCAAGATGGGAAACGGTAGACTTCGACTTTATCCACGTATCAAATATTTCGATAAAGTGACACGCGAAAGATTGATAAAACATGTTTACCTGTTGCGTGTGTGGATGAATGAAGGTATCCGGGGAGAAACTGGTGTGAATTCCACGGTTAAATTAAGACAAGAGTATCCGAAACCAGCGTATTTGTATACAAAGATTAAAGAACGAGGAGGAAGCTAGACCGTTCTGCAGAACTCACTGCCTACACCTTAAGACTTGGCATGCAGATGTTAGTAACATGTTGGTATCAATCCAATGGATGCTCGCAGAATCCTAATACCTATTCACCATTACAATATCGATCATAGCAAGCTACAAGAAAGGTTGAAGCGTGAGGATATGTATGTTTGTATAAATTTAATAGTAGAAAAGAACATCTAAAAAAAGTATCTTCACGCCTATATCCCCGAATAGGTAGGCAGAGGCACAACCAGGGCAGCCATGACTAGTCGAATATACTAAGTCCCACAATGTGATAGGTGGCAAGCCTATCTCCAACCGGGCACATATCATATCCCGAGCTATATTACCAGCGGCTTCATTCACAATAAATTGAGAACATCTCAATTATAATAAGCTATCCCATTTTCCACGTTTGATCGAACTACACGTGGTGTGCAAGAGGGATGTTCTACGCCAATACATTATATGCCTAACAGCATAGAAAAAACATTTTCTATTAGTAAACTGCCCTAAGTAGCTCATACAAACAATGTTTCTTGACGGACACTTTAGAGACCAGGTATATTTTAAAAAAAGGACAGATTTTGAGGCTATTTTCAAAAAAAAGAAAACTTGAATATTTTTTTCTAAAATCGCTACTTCTAGTTTATACAAAGCATTACACTTCAAACTATTGGTGTTGTGTAGTGTAAGCGTCGTAAATAACATATCAATCATTTAATAAGCGATTTTCTGCCAAGTGAAAAAACATAGTATAATAAATGGCATCGGTAAAGAATACGTCTTCGTCTTCCTAGCTACTGACAATAAAAGTGAATTCCGTTAATAAGGACAGCTTATTTAATGTCAGAAACCAGAGACAGTGGCGTATTAATTGCCAATGCCTCTTTTGAACTAATATTTTCTCATTTATCAAAAAAAACTATGCTCATTCGACTAGTAATTACATTTTGTAAGTTTTTATTGTACATTCATTCATCATAATCGTGCACGGCCATATTCATCATAAGTTCCATTAAAATGTTCGCGGAACTAATTCCATGTAAAAAATATGCATGAAAAATTATATGTTGTACATTTTCGATGTTTTATCACTAAATATCGTCGTCAATGTCGATATGTATGTAATACTTGCGGCCCAGTACGTGCTTCGCTACGTATAAACAGAAACATTAAAAAAATATTAGAACATCAAATTCGAGTTTGGATCTGATGATAGATAATAATTGGATGGGATACCCCCAGGGAAATCGAGAGAAAATCGAATACGATTTTTACAGTTTTACTGCGCTTTTTTTTTTTTATTATTTAAGTTATAGGAAGGCAAACAAGCAGACGGATTTCCTGATGGTAAGAAATTCACGCCGCCTAGAGACACCAAAGATGGTAATGGTGCGTTGCCAAAATGAGGTCAGGATGTTAGGCCTTGAGCAAAAGTAAGTTTACCGGCTACTTAACCCTCCGGACCGGAACACTTCATGACGTTATGGCGGCAGGATTAGGTAAGGCTTTGGTACCGATCCGGGCGAGTCGCTGCGAAACTCTACCACCTAGTCAGATGTCACGGTGTTAGTGATGATAAGCCTATGCTCGCCTTTTACGAGCTGCCTGGCCAGAAAGGCAGATGGTCTATTCTGCAAAGAAGCCCGGACCAATTTATTTATAGTATGACATTGCACTCCCTGAAGTTTAATCATGTATTTATTTGTTTATTACTACAAACATGTTTCTATAATAAAAACCACACTTTGTTTTCCAACTCAATCTTTCGTCTAACAAGATAACGATGGAATAGTTACCATTACAATAAAAATTACAGCACGATATCGTGACGCGGAAATATAAACAGTGAGAAAAATAAGTTTCTTTGTATTTTTAATTACACATTTGACTATTCATACAAAACCGAAACTGAAAATTCTGGAAAACGTTACCATAAATTGTTTCTTAAAAATTTGTTTATATTTGGAATATTAATTAATTGTTTAATTGAATATTAATTACTGTGACATTAATTCATAATTTTTATTTACTTCTGTATTCTGTCATCATACCAGCATATTTTTATATTAAAAATGATCTTATCTGTATATTATTTGTTCTTATTTGCATATTAAAAATGATTTCCCTTGATCTATTCCCTTGGACATCGCATTACGCGAGAACGGATTGACCAACTTCGCTGATTCTTTTTGCTGTTGCTTTAATTATTTCATGATAATGCTCTTAAGCATGAAGCAATTGTCTTCATAAATTCGTCTATTTTTAATATTTTTGTTAAGGCTCAAAGTAAGTTTTATGGAGACTGCAGACGCTTTTTATAATAAAGACGGCAATACTGCCTTAGATTTGTAGCGTAACGAGCAAATGTGATCTTTCATGTCCATGTCCACAGATAAATTAAAGAAGATGATATAGGAAAAGATAACCATTAAGGTAGTCATGTTTTGCGTAAGCTGGCAGGCCACATGAATAGCAAATGTCAAACGGCGTGACATCTTTTGGTGACACCACTTAAGACTTGTGTGGTACCATAGACCGTGCAAAGTAGAGAATTAAGAGCAAGGAAGTGAATCCTTGATTGCAGTCTTAAAATTGAAAAACATTCAAAATGAACGTTAGGATGATGACGAAATTTATGGATAGAAATGATGGGAAATTATAATGAATATTGAACCTTTTAGTGATTATCAATGTCAAGTGGTACGAAGTTCGCCGGGATTGCTCAAACTGCTTCCACTTTACCTGACCAAGTTTTCAGGTAAAGTGGAAAACGAGATTAAGGATTCAAATTGTTTAAGCTAGTCGTTAAATTTTGCTGAGTAAGTATCTCCACAGTCCACACTCGTAACCCGGAATAGGAAGCCTTTCACCATATCAATGAAATTGCCACTGCAGTCTTAACCAATTAACAATCAGATTACTTCTCTGTCTACACCTCATTTATAAGGAAAAAATATTTGAATCAATCTAATTCAGAAAACATACAGTCCGCTGACGAAATTTTACATTACATTTATTTTATGTTCCATTAACGTTAAATATTAATGTTATGCTTAAAATGTGAAAATTAATGAAGATAATAAGATGCTTAAATATTTAGTATAATCATAAAACAGACATATTTTTTTAAATATATACGGGAAATGTATGAACTTACAATCTTTGACGGATACTTGAGGTGACTGTTACTTTGTTTCACTCAAACAGTTTTACTTATACATTTTTAGAGCAACTCTCTTGTTAAAAAAAATACTTACTAAAATTGAATCTTATAACAATTTAAATGTTGAACCTTCTGACCGTTGAGTTTAAAAAGTCGATTTCTTTGTGTCTCACTGGACAAAGTTGTTAAATGTTATGATTTTAAAATCACTTCTGAAAATTCACATGAACGTTATCAGTTACACTTAATTTGTGTTACGTAAGTGCAACCACCAACCATTTCTAATATTTTTTTAAATTAAAAAAAAATCTCCTAAATTTCTATCAAAATGAATTTTAGTACTCCCTGCTTATTCAGAGTCCACTACTTTTAGCACCATTTACAATTGAGATTAATAATATAATAAATAATAAAGTATCTTCACGCCCATATCCCCGAAGCGGTAGGCAGATGCACAACCAGGGCACCCACGACTAGCCGAAGACACTAAGTCCCACAATGTGATAGGTAGCAAGCCTATCGCCTATCGCTATACTAAATAATAAGAACTTTAAAAATTGCACTTGATTTACTTAGCTGACTCTTCACATGTTTCATACCATTTTAGAATATAAAATTAAGTGAGATTATTCCATTGAGAGGAAATAGCGGCTTCCATAATGTTACGTAACAGTCACACGATTCATTTGAAACACTGTGTGGCTAAATGTCAAGCGTTAGCGATTTTAAGTAATTATATTGAATTTAATGATTTAAAAATTAGTACAATATTATATTATCCAAATTTTTTAATAAAATTTAAATATAATTCAAAAAGTTATTCATTTTTATTTTCAGATTATTGTTCAAAGCTTTGAAGCTATTTAAAGCAGCAAAATGCATTTTAGACAAAATGTTAAACTTAATTTAATACTAAATTAACAGCGTGATTGTATAATTTATTAGTACACATTATAAAACAGTGTCCCCGGCCGGGGTGGTCTGTCTGTCTGTTCTTGATTAACTCAGAAACTATTGGACATTTTTATACGGCAATGGAAAGAGTCAATTCCGAGGAAAAGTCAAATGTAAAATAAACCAAGGTTTCATGCAAATTTGTTGAAGTTTGTTCATGTCCAAAAAAAATTATGGTCAACGGAAGTTTTTATTGAAAACGCTGCCAAAACCCTTTAAGTTTCAACAAAACAATTTTTGTCATAACTCAAAAGCAAATTGTTCTGTTTTTAGTAGTTAAAAAAAGAACGCGATCGTATTTGTCTATGTTTAACAATAGCTTACAATACCCATCTATGTTTAAAAAAAAGGTCATGTGTAATACCGAAATCGTAAAACTGTTTAAATTAAACTTTATGAAATTAAATAAGCAATTTTATGCAAGCAACATATTTGTATGACCGGTATTTAAAGTTTTAACAGAATATAAACACCATGACAGTCTTTTATTTGTGATTATTGTATAATATAACTTTGCAAATGAGGGGTTGTATATTGTTTTTACTATATTTGTACGGATTTTTTTATGTTATTGAAAAAATCTGATATCTGTCATGACTGAAGGGGTGACCCGAAAATCAGTGTTGAAGCAATATGCTTTAACAACATATACTGATTGTTTCTCCCATTAACAACACAGCGCTGCACACTGCGTTTATAATATTTTTGTGTATTGTTGAAGTAAAACTTCTTTATCGGGGTTTGAAAAAAATTTAGTGTCACATTTTTCCGATACGCGCCACATTTGTTCTTATCCCTACCACCCGTGATTCGAAGTATACTTTCTCCAGCGGAGTAGGGATTGGCAATTAATTTTATTTAACCAATTTCTGTAAAGTTGCATATAGTAAATTATTTTTTGAAAAATAACGTCATAAAGAAGTTTCACTTCTTCACATCTTACGAGTGTACGCTAGTACATGCACACATTTTTTAATTATTGTTCGTTGCATAGTATTTTTATGTTTTTTTTTTCATTGTAATGTGTGTAGTAAAGGTGTGTGTTAATAAATGTTTTCTTTCTTACTTTCTTTCCTTATATTAATTACCTCAAGTTTCTTATGCACAATATGGAAGCTTTTTACACAAAACGATTGAATTGAATATCTTAGAAAAAAAACATTTAAAAAAAATTGTGCAGTTGCAAAAAGAACTTTAGTCTATTTATAAATTTTTTGTTTGTTTTTCCGCAAAGAAATTTTAAAATTTATTATTAATAGATATCGTAATTATACATAATACATATTTCGCTTCATCCTCCTAGTACAGAAACATTACAAAAGTATTTCACTGCATCCCCCGAGCGAAGTTAAGCCGGGTCGCTAGTACAGAAACATTACAAAAGTAATACGAGTATGACTTGCTATGTTGCAAGTAGGGCGTAGATAAATTAGATATATAATACATCAAGTTTCGTGGCCACACCGACACATTGCACACGTGCCCACATGTCTAGCCTCGTAGGACGTCTGTCACTTCGTTTCCGGTAGAAATTTTCTGCCACCTTATTACCGTGATCTAGAATACTTCTCAGCCTACGGCTTATCAGGAAGTGATTATGTCTTTATAAGGCCGTGTGTCCTACAAGTAAATTGTTTACATATTATCATATTATCTCCCATATACCATACCTACATATTTCTGAGAACCTATGTCTGTATGTAGAGCATATTTGGAACAGTCCAGATAGGTTTCATAGTGTTCCCGAAGGCAATATTTTTGAATATCAATTTTTTTTACAGAAGTGTTTCATTACCTACTTCACGAAATCTATGATGCTTTTGGTTGGAATTTAGTTCTCTTAGTTACCAGTAGAGGCGAATGTAGTGCCATAAACTCATAGCAAGTTATTTATAGTTAGCATTTCCGAAATGCATATAAGTGATCTTTCGTCAAATGGTAAATTTAGTTCTCTTAGTTACCAGTAGAGGCGAATATAGCGCCATAAACTCATAGCAAGTTAGCATTTCCGAAATGCATATATGTGATCTTTCGTCAAATGGTTAAACCACAGAATAATTAGTACTATGTTCAACAGCGAACGAAGTCGTTTCTGATGAAATAAAAGGAATTAAGATCTAATGATTTGGTTTCGTGACCAGACCTTTGTCATTTTAGAAAATCTAAAAGTACTTGATATTTAATATTTTTTGGAGCCATGATCATCTAAACTTAAGCCCCATTGTTCTTGTCGGTGTAGAAAGAATAAGTCAAAAAGTTTCAGCATTCATCAAATGACGAAGACCTGAATATAGAAAAATCTTGGCTATTATGGTTCAATGCCGAGATTGTAAAGTTGGAGACTTTATTCTTGTTATAAATATGGACGAACATAGACACACAATTACACGTGTACCTACCTAGACACATACTAACTTATGTAACAGTCATTACAAGTCACTCGGATAGACTCCAATAAGTCGTGACCGGCCGAACGTCATTCGTTACATGAACATCAAATTAACACGTACACCAATCTGTTCCACTACAATTATTATAATTAGATTCTGTTCCCACGCGGAATCACTTCATTCAGGACAATTCTAGACAAATCTTGGAGACTTCTAGGTAATTTAATTTACTTCAATTACTATTATTTTTTATGATATAGAAAGGCAAACAAGCCGACGGATTTCCTGATGGTAAGAAATTCACACCGCCTAAAGACACCAAAAGTGGTAATGGTGCGTTGTCAACCTGAGGTCGGGATATTAGGTCTCAAGCAAAAGTTAGTTTACCGGCTAACTTACCCTCCGAACCGGAACACGTTATGGCGGCAGGAATAGGTAAGGCGGTGGTGAGTCGCTACCAAACTCTACCACCTAGTCAGATGTCACGGTGTTAGTGACGGTAAGCCTATGCCCGCCTTTTACGAGCTGCCTGGCAAGGAAGGCAGATAGTCTATTCAGCAAAGGAGCCCGGACCAACACGGGGAATTATGTTATGTAAATTTTACATTGTACATTCTCTTCGGTTTTAATTTCCTAAAAATCCTTGTCAGGAAGAGAGAGCTCTTACAGAAAAATGTCAATAGAACTAAAAATATTTGCAAATGTTAGGCCCAGTTTGTTAATGTTATTTTTTATTGTTAATGTTAACCTATTAGATGGTTAAATTTTATTTTGTAAGAGCTATCATTTCATATTTCACTGTCATAGTGATAGTGCTAAATATATATTTGAGTTTATTGAAGAAAACAGCCCTAATGCCTGGTTTACACCTCTTTAGTTGTTAAGTAGAAAAGTTAGTTTTAATTTAAATGTAAGCGAATAAATGCGTGTAAACCTAGAATTTATTGATAAGATGCAAATTAACATTTTGTTGCGAACTAAAACAGAACTTAAAAACAAATTAGAAAATTTTCTACCTTCCGTTAAATAGGGAGGGAGCGAGAGCAGCAGCTTGACATATTTAAAAACACAAGACGGTTCTCCCGTTGTAAGAAAATGTAAGGCGGTCGTGAGGAGTGAGTGTGCGAAAGGACTATTTCTTAGGTTTTCTTTAATGTTAAATTAATGTTTACAAATTTCAATTTTTTTAATTGATAGTCAATTTTTTTTAAATGTTCACGTCATATAGGCTGAACCAATGGTCGTGAAATTAAACAACATAACCTTGGATAAATAAAACAGGTAATATTTTATAGCAGTATCTCAAAGAATTTTCGAAAGAGGGAGAACTTTTGGCATCACGTGACGGCTGGATCGCCGTGTTCAATTTGTACATTAATACATGTTTTTTTAGATAATTCTATAGTTATTCTATAGTAATATTGTACAGGAGCTTATTTTTGCCGCTGCATCAGTGTTCCTCAGCCCTCGCCATTATCGTGTATCATGCTAAAAGGTACAGTAGCCGGAAGACTGGCACATGTGGCTTGAAACCTCAGCCATAAGATATACCCCACCAGAAACATAATGACGGTTGTCTCTTGGCATATTTTATATTTGTTCAAAAGACTTCATTTTAAGTTTGATTAATATCGTACATCACCTTAAGATTGGAAACGCACTCCTTATATCTTTGATATCATAAAAGGGCGCTTTCTTTTGAATATCATATTTTTTATGATGCGATGCATTAAAATGATTTTTAATATGCTCGAACTGTGATTTCTAATTTTGATTCAAATTGTGAACTAAATAGTTTACAAAAAACTTGAACACTTAACTTAAAATTAAGGAAAAATTTTAGTAACTACTTCAATTTCAACTAAAGCGGTGTAAACCATGCTTGAGCGATAAAATTTATATTTAGTGAACAAGACAGTTGTGAAAGCCAACAAGTCTTCTTCGTAGGAAGTTGATATTCGACATTGACATTTCCTAAGACAATTGACGGATCAGTTTGGAGGTAAACCGCAGTAAAAATGTGAATGCTCATTGGATGAAGTCTTGTTATTTCTAAAGGTTTTTTTGTAGACGTCGAACACAACTTACAAAATACTTATAAATGTGAAAGTGTATTTAATTTGTTTATTCTTTCATATCGAAACGGAGCGATGTTAGTCGTGTGGATGTTTTTGCATGCTGAAAAGTTTACTTTTCATCCCGATATCAAAACAGATTCCTGTGGGAGTATTGATGGCTGAACAAAAATTCTGTTGATATCATTAGCGCACCCTATCTGTTACAACCAGGTGCCCTAAGAGAGAATAGGCCATATTGCTGACAAACAAATGATCGCAAAGGTTAAGTGATTAATAACTCCGGCAGCTTAATTAAGTAGTAAAGAAATACTGAACTCAGTAGAAAATTGAAATCCCTTCTTTTTACATAAACTCAATTTTATTAAGAAAAAATAACGTACAAGCGGAGTTTTTAAAGAAAAGGAGAGGAAAAGGAAAGTGGTGATCTGATGGTAAATGACATGCAAAACACATGAAGTATCGCGAATGTGTTGCTGACCTTGTAGGAATGATTACTGTCAACACACTGTCAACATCTATGGTGTCTTTAGATTTTCGACCTCTACATGTAAAACCATTAATATAATAGCAAATAATGAACATCTGTAATAACTTCAAATCCTGGTTCTGAGCAAATACGTCCGCGGTGTTAGCACACCTACGTCGCAGTTTTTAAACATAGCCTGTACTCTGATTTTTGACTTAATTTCAATGTACTTATCCAAAAAAAATCAATGTTAATACCGACTGCATTACGTACTGTCGAACTCACGTACATCGCACTGATGAACATTATGAACAAAATACATTTCAAATTTTGATATTACGTAGTGCAGTCGTTAATACCGTATGTTACCTCCACTGTAAAATCATATTACTTAAAATTATCTTAGCATCTCTAAAATTTATTATTGTTAAATAAATATTACGAAACATAACTTCTTTGCAGATGTTTATTTTTGAACAAAACATGCTTCGCTACACATGATATAAAAACAACCAAAGGCAGACTTACTAAAGCCATTCTGAGAATTAATATAAAATTAAATTATAAAACAACATTACTTGAAAATTCTTTTATAAACTTCTGAACGCAAAGAGTAAAAAATTTTAAATTTTATACCATCTACTTACTCTTATCTACTACTGTAATGGCATTGTTTAACTTTCTGTTTTTCTGCTTTCCTTGTATTTCTGATAGTAAATAATAACTGTCACAGATAAACATTGATAAAAAGTAGCTGCAGGATCCAATTGAGTAGTAGAACGAATTTTCAGTATTTTTAGAATTTTATCTGACTTTATCCCGACCGTTCACCAAGAAACTACCGATCGTAACGAACTTTGGTAGAAATTCGAAACTCGATGTTTCAAGGAAAGGAAGTTTATAAGACACTTTTGAACGCCTCTTTGGGCGAGTGGTTGGTTGGGTACACACTGACCAACCGCGAGGCTCGAGTTCGATTTCCGACTGTGAACATTTAGACGTCTGCATTTCCGGGTCTGGGTGCTTATTAAATTTATTCTGGTATCTATTTAAGTATTTCTTTGTATTAGAATCGTTTACTAATTCTTATAACACATACATATAATTTGCTTACTTTAGGGTAAGATTCAATTTGTGTAACTTGTCCAGGGATATTTATTGATTTTATTCGTATGAGATAGGCAGAAGTCAAATGCGAATTTGGCTTTAGTTTATTAACATGTTCTCCAATTTCATGTATCCTTTCATTATTTTAGTGCATGTGATTTACAGATGCGGGACCATCTGCATTTTTATTTTCAAGCCATGAATTTTGTAGTTAAGAAATTACAGACCCTACACCACTTAGTATAAGTCAACCGATAGCTTGAAATCCGAAATATGAGAAACATTAGCACGTTCAAATTATTTTACATAGTATACATAAAATATATCACCATGCAAAGTCCTCGTGCAGGTTAGGCAGAGAATTTCACATGCCAAGTGAATCAAGTTCTCCGGGTCGGCTGGTAATATATGAAAAAGCAATACATACACTAGTTTACAGTAGATCTGTTGCGGAAGAAATTTTAGCTGACTCCATGCTATTTTCAAATATATTTTCATCAGATCTAGTTTTTGAGTTTCAGCAATGGTACCACCTCAAAAAATAGACAAAACATATTGTAGTCACTAAGAATTAAAAGAAATATTGAATTTATAAAAACTTGATTTTAAAGCTCTTCTCTTATAAGCAGACGTTAAAATATAATAACGTATCTGTTATAAAATATAAAACTGCGCTGTTTTGTGGCTATGTGGAAAGAATTGCAGATGTAAGATTGACAAGACAGACGTACACTGCTAATTTAGATAGTTTAAGATAGGTACCTCGAATGTTGAGAAAGCTAGGCAGATTTGTAGATATCATGACACTTGCTGGTACACCGCAATAGACTTGGTGAAAAGATCATCTCTGTAAGATTGAATTTTCAAAACAACGCTTTTCGCGTATATTTACCTTGTAGGTTATCTTCGATTTGCCGAAGACGACTTTCTTATCCAAGTTATTCATGTGTTATATCTTTTCAACGTCAAATTAAAAAAATTGAGAACAATTTAATACCCAATATTTGCATTAATCGCACCTACATTGTTACCTACTTGTTTGGTAAGTTCCTTGGTTAATCTCCTAACATTTTCTTTGGAGAAGAAATTTTAAACCCAGTGAGGGATCAAAAATCAGATCAGTATTTTTCGAGATAATCGGGAATATACAGACACACAAACATACATACGTACTGGTCCAATTCACAACCTCCGCTTGTGAAGTCGGTTAAAAACAAAGTTACTCAAAAAAATAGATTACATTTGACAAAAAACAAGTCGTTAGTGAACATATCAATCACAAAATTCGCGACAGCATAAAAATGTATTTTTTTTGTAAAATAGTGAATTATTACTAACACGCTTATTGGTGAGTAAGTTTACGCCATCTTCTATCTTTTATCTTGATATCTATCTCTTATTCTTCTATCTATTCTATCTATCTAATAAATAAAATAAATTTATTCTTTTATCTTTTTGTCTTGATTGTTGGATACAATATGCTAATTTAAAAAACACAGCTTACGTTTGCTTGATTAAATAGTGAATACTTGAACAAAATTGATTCAGGGACCTATGATCTACGAACAAACAAAGAAACAAATATCCAAAACAATATGTTTGGTTTAGTAGGTAGCTCTCCAATCAATATTTCTGAGATATTTATAAGAGCAAAGGTATTTTATATTTTTTTTATGACATTAGAAGGCAAACAAGCAGACGGATTTCCTGATGGTAAGAAATTCTCGCCGCCTAGAGACACCAAAGGTGGTAATGGTGCGTTGCCAACCTGAGGCCGGGATGTTAGGCCT
>NJDD01002989.1:50918-65195 GCA_002245505.1 Calephelis nemesis
AAGTAATCACATTGTTTTCAAGGCTCAGTCTTACAAGAGAGAGTACATTTTAATAATTGTTAAATCTTAGCAACTCATATTTTTTACTGCATGTATCCTTGGATTTTTCTCCGATTGATACGATTGACTAAATTTTTCTCATTCCCAAATCTGGCGAGAGATTTCCTAAGACGTTTGTTTCAAATTAAAACACGTTGTATCTATTATAAAAATGTTTCTTTAGCATTTTTTAATTAAGACCATAAAATTTCTGAAAAAGAAAACAAGAATAATTACAGAGAACTTTGTATTGTTTCCAAAATTTCTTTAAATAAAAATGTTCTGTGCAATTTGGTCGAATTTTAGTAAACAACCTAGTTTAATGTTTTGTAATTTTCTCCTTTCGGTTTTTGCTGAAATAAAATCACTCAATCTTAGCTGAAAATCCGAAGATGACTCGATGCACTTGTCCCTTTCTACACCTTACACAATGAATGGACGCCCCATCTAATAACTACAATAACCTTATCCATCCATCTCTATACGATTAAATAATAGACATGTTGATTTCACTCTCGAGGCTAAAAGCAAGTATGAGACAAGATGAAGCTGATAAACAACACACTTGTTCCGTATTAGTGAGTACGTTTCTCCACTACTATACGGTTACGTTCTCTGAGAAAACAAATCCGTCAGGTGGTTATATTTTTTACACCTACAAAAATACCTGTATTGTCGGTCAATATTTTACTTTCATCTTTATTTTATCGCTTGGCCTGGTGTTTGATTTGACTTCATGAGGTTTGTGTCCGATTCCGATCAAGCGAAAAAAATGTGTCATTTTTTAACTACTATATCCGGGATTGATTAAGTAAGAGCTCGGTCAGCGACATGTTTTCTACATATTCATAATGGTAGGTACTTAGTATATACAGCTAGTTGTCGGAGCCTTGTACCTGAGCCTACCTCTACGAGGATACGGGCAATTTCGTAATATGAATTTTACCTGACGTCTTTATAATTAGACCTTACTCCTAATACACTGGAATTAATAACATTAATAGCTTATAAGTTATAACCACCTTCGACGATCCGATTATTCAATTTTAGAAGATTTATATATTCAACTGGAAGGTACAGATAAAACATAGTTCAAACAAAAAAATCTAATTAAGGCGCATTATACTAGTACACGTGTAGACGTAACATAAAGATTACGAGATATAGCTTGAATCAAACTCAAAGTTTTTTTTTTCGATCTTCGACAAGGGTGGTAAAAATATTAAATTTTTTTAATAAAAATAGACCATGATGTTAACTTATTGAATATAGTCCTATTATTGATATCCTCCTTACCCACTTCAAGCATTACGAAAACGCTCACCATTGTCAAGCGTATCTTGAAATTTCAAGAAACATAGGTGTACTTCTTGAAATGATAAAGTTTTGGAATACCTTGACCGGACTTGTATCGCCGTCTTACCTTATCTGCCGCTATAACATCGCCATTTTGTGTCAGGGAAGATACTCATCATTTTCACTGATGTGACATGATTTTAATCTCCCGTAAAGCTAGCAGCCAAACTATGAAGATCAGAAGAACAGAATCCTGCAGCTTTTCACCTGGTTCCATCGCCTATTTCTGTTGCCATAACGTCAGTGATTGTCATTACAGTGTTCATTTATAAAGAATGAGGTGGCTTTTAGGCTTACTGACGCAATAAATTTAACGTAACTGTAGATAGCTACTATATAGCTATATCGTTTCGTCAGGAAAACCGTCTGCATATTTCTCTTCCAATATCATGAGCAAGTGTAAAACAAAAACATCGTATCTCTATAAATCTTAAAGAAAGAAAAAATTTCGCCCCAGACAGGATTTGAACCTGTAACCTTTCGTCTCAAGCCGACGAATGCTCTAACCAATTGAGCTACTGAGGATTCAAGTCCCGTGGCGAAATTTTTAATTCCTTTCTAACCCGTTAACGCGGGTAGTTATGTCCTACAGATACACAATTCTGAGTACCCACCAAATGAGTTCATCACCGATGAAATTCACATTTTTAGAATGGACATATGGACATGGGGCGAAATTTTTTCTTTCTTTAAGATTTATAGAAATTTATCCCACGCACAGGGCAAGTGCTAAAAAAATAAAAATTCGATGCAAAAAACATCGTATATTTTTTCCATTCACATACGTTAAATAAACGTATACGTGAAGTATCAGTAGACAAACGCACTCCCCGTCCAAACGAGATTGACCTAGGATAATTGTTCGGAAGTGGTCGATTGTATGTCATTTTCCTCTTGATTCGTAGAAGGCGTTCGACATTGACGTACAAACACTAGATGTGACTTGAATATTTTTAATAAATTTATGCAGAAGTGTAAATCCTCATTATTTTATAAGCTCATTTTCCTTGTTTTCTCTTACTATAAATAACCATTGTTCAAGGCTTCATCCATGCGATAATAAACCATTGTGTTTCCAATTCAAGTAATTGAAATGATCTCTTTTTGGTTTCACAGAACAGACTTTCATGATTGGTTACTTTTTAATTATTGACACGGCATTATGAATAACGTTATTGAGTTGGATACTTTTATTGAAATGTAGAGGCATTATGAATACCTAACGAAATTCGAAATTTCTTGAGAATGTTTTGTGTGTTTGTATGTAATACACATACCCACTTCAGAAGAAAATATCCAGGATGCATTTAAAGTTGATAAAAATGTTTAATTAAATTTACATTAATATATTTAAATGTTGTTTTTTAAGTGTGCTAGATGTTTCTATCCCTTTCTCCCACTTACCTAAAAACCTTAAATTATTAACAGTAACACGTGGTCGCATATATACGTCCTTGATCACGAATAACGAAAGTAATATAAGTTATTGTTATACTTTACTTCATAGGAAAAATATCTTTTGTCAAGATGAGTAAAGCATAGTCATAAATCTATATGAATTACCTAAAAATTAGGCTGATATGGACTAGTAGACATTTATAAAATTCTACATCCTTGAACCTTTCGAATGTTCGAGGTAGCGCGTCGTCGGCCGCGCCCAAGGCAAATACAGCGGACGAATAATAATAAATCAGCTGTTAGTACCACTAAAGCCAAAGGTTACAAGGCGAGTCAAATAGAAGAAAGTCGTCTTTAAGTCAGGGAAAGAAAGGCCAAAGACACTTAGTGGTTGCATGCTGTGTATCATCTGGCCTGTTGCAATTCGTTACTACCATTGCTATTACTAGCTACTACTGTCAGCGTTTTACAGTAATTAGTAGATTATTAGTAAGCTTATGGTCCTTATGAGTGAGTTTGTGTTTTTTTATGGTAATTTTTAATGGTGGTGGCTTCCGTGATGGTAAGAAATTTACGACGCCTAGAGACACCAAAGATTGTAATGGTGCGTTGCCAACCTGAAATCAGGATGTTAAGCCTCTAGCAAAAGTAAGTATACCGGCTACCTTACCCACCAAACAGGAACACGTCGTGACATTATGGCGGCAGGAATAGGTAAGGCGGTGGTACCAATCCGGGCGAGTCGCTGCGAAACTCTACCACCTAGTTAGATATCACGGTGTTAGTGATGGTAAGCCTATGCTCGCTTTTTACGAGCTGCCTGGCAAGAAAGGCAGATAGTCTATTCTGCAAAGAAGCCCGGACCAACACAGGGAATTCACAGGTCACGTGGGGGGATTGTGTGTAAGTAAAAATGTAATAACTTCTACAGTGTTTAGCTGACAGTATTGTCGTCAGTACAGCTGTTCATTTTTAAACGTTAGCAAAGAACTATTGGTACTAAGACAGGCAATCCAGAGTATGGGTACCAGGGTGTTGGGATAATAAACAATACTACCATAGATGGTGTAGATGTAGAGGAATAAAAAATTATAAATTTGGTATTTGAAAGTTATTGGGTATAATATAATATGGAGACCAATAAGTTAATGTCAGGCTTAAATGCATCTCTTTTAGCTTATTATGTTTTTTTCCGTTTTGAAAAGTAATATTCCATTTCAAAAAAATCTTTAGAATTAATTTGAATCTTTTGAGTTCAAAAGAGGCTTTTACGAGCGATATGTAGTGTTGACGAGTTACATTCATTCAAGCCACAATTTAAGTCTCTCAAAATATTACATTTACCTTGATTTCATATCTTGTAAATAATTAAGATCTTATGAACAATATCATTTGTTTTAAACAAATGCTAAAGTGCTAGGGTTTGACACACTTTAGAAATAGTGCGAATCTCTATCTGCCTAACTAAAAACCTTTATGGCGACAAAATATGTGCATTGCAAGTCCATTCGTAAATATAACTAAATGTCTGATATCTTTGATCATTTCCACTTAAAAGATTTTGAATGAAGGTTATAGAAAACTTATCATAGTGTTAAAGATTTTCTTACAGACTAGCATCAACAGTAAATATTTGTAATAATCACAATTTTTTTGAAATCTTGGCTGCCAAGTTTATTTTGGAGTTTCTTTGGCCAGGATTCGACTCGGTGATAGTACAAGGTTGGAATCCAACTTCAAATTGATCGGGTTGTAGCCAGCGGTGGAGTCAAGAGAATCCGAAACCGGTGTGTTTGTATGGAAACTGTAAGTAATGTGAACGAATCTAAGCAGGTCTATAAGGATCGTGACATTCGCCATTCCTTAGTCTCTGCCTACCACGTTATGGACTTGGCATGAACATAAGTACGTAGAACAAGATATAAAGACTATAGACTCCGTGTGTGGCCGCGTCCCGACCCGGTGCTAGTTTTTAGTATTACATAGGCTCGTCACAAGTGCCTCATGTAAGGTGTATGTGAATAAAAAGATTTTATATACTATTCTTCCTGGTTAGCGGTAGTTTATTTTGTCGTTGCTTCTCCTGAATGGCTGGCTGGCTGGGAAACGGTTGTAGTTTACTATAGATAGGGTTAAATTTATTTGTAGGTACGTAGTAATTAATAAAAAACTAACATATGTGTAATGAATTGACATTTTCTTATAAATATGAAAATATTTGCACGCCATAATGTGGTAGAATATGTTGGAATGCATAAATAATTCTGTAACAACGTTTTGACAAAAGTATTTTTCAAACAAATAAGTATTTCTATTGGTGTTTTAGCTAACGTATATGTAGATAATGGCAAGATAAATTTGTATGAAAAGTTTCCTTTAACTCATACTCTCTGTGCAACAACTCAGGGCCTTATACTATATCATTACATAACTCTACCAGTAACTGAGGATAGAGTTATTCTGTGACTAATCTCTCCGAGGTATATATATCAGCTTGACACCGTCGCCTTTAAACGATGAACCAAAACTGACGAAGGCTTGACTAACTTCCAAAATATTCAATACCAAAACATTAATTAATAATTGTGTATACTATAAAACTTAACATGCTGAGAAAAGAAATTTTTAACTTGGAAGAGGCCGTTTCAATATCTATAGAGTATTTTAAGAGTGGCTAGCGGATAAACAGGCAGACGTGAAGAATTATTTCCCTTTACAACACTATGTGTGTTAATAATTATGTGCTCTCATTTAAATTAATGCAAGATCACGGTTAAGTAAATTGCTAAAATATTTTTAAAGGATTGTATAAATTTCTTAATCGCAAGTACAAACTACGAGACATTTCTTAATTATTCCTAGCAATTAGGTACAGCATTATTTCTTTACAACATCAGGTAATGCTGTGGCAGTTACTGTCATGGAATATATTTTTTTAATTATTTTTTTACGTGAATAGTCAGCGAACAAGCACGTGGCTCTCCTAATGGGAAGAGATAACTATAGCATATAGACATAATAGATGTTATATGTGTGTCACTGCCTGTGGTCGGGGATACCAGGCCTATTGTGCAAGTCTACTGACTACCCTAACTTTTAAACCAGATCATGACAGAGTCGTTACTACAGAAGGAATAGGTAGGGCGGTGAATCCCTACCCGGGCAAATCGATGCAAAGCGCTCTACCACCGGTGTATATTTAGTATATTAACTTCCGCGCATGTTTATCGTTTGTCATGTTCAATCTATCTTAATATATATAAATTACGTGTCACGTTGTTTGTCCGGGATGGACTCCTAAACTACGTAACCGATTTCAATCAAATTTACACACCGTGTGTACTTTGACCCTACTTGAAAAATAGGATATCTACATATCAATTGATCACGGGTGAAGCCGCGGGTAACAGCTAGTATAATACATAATTTTGTTGCTCGACGATTGCACGTACTTACCTATGATTAAAGTTAAACATTCGCTTTCCAAAATTTAAAAAAGTTGTCATAGTAGATTAATAATAATGTCATAATTTATTTTTATAAAATGTACACAAATATGATATTGTTTTACAAAAATTAATTGAATGAACAATGATATGAGATGCATTGTTTTTTTGTTTAAACGAAAAATATTTATTTGAAGTGTGAAGTGAAGAATATGAGTGTTACAAAGATGTTACAAAATTATTTAAGCGTTTCAACATATTCTACCAACTTGTGGTGTGCAAATATTTTTATAGGTTTTAATCTAAGTACTAATTTTAATTATTTAGATATTATCTACAACACACTGTATTTTGTATTTATTACATGATTATTTATTAATACAAACAATTTTTAGAATGTAAATTAATTTATCTACCGTAAACTACCTTTTGTTTTAATAGACATAATAACAGTACCATTTCTTAATATTACATGTCCCTAAACCATCGCTGTGAAAATAAAATTCCATGGACAAATTACACAAAAATCTAACCCCAAAGTAAGAAAATTTTAAGATTGTGTTAGGCCTGTTAAATGTGATGTTCTTCACACAAATTACTGTCTCCATCGGGAATTGAACCCGAGCCCCACTATTGGCCGGTATTGTTATGAGTGCACGCAAAGCCCTAATCAAGCCAAAAACCCTATTTCAATTACTTAATTACTACAACAGTTTAGGAGTTACTCTATTTATTTCTTGAGTTTGGCCATCTCTGCTATCGAATTAATCGAAGAGAATTCTGAATTCTGGTGAATTTTTATATTCTTTTTGTTACCGATTATGTCGGTAACTACTAGTATATCCTATAGATGCACGTTTTGTGTAATACTATTAAATATGTTCGTCGTTACAAATGAAATCCACATTTTTTAGTAGCCATAACCTTCGATTCTTTTCTAAAATTAAATTCCTTTTTGGCATTCACAAAATATGTATGGAGCTACATGTACACGACAGGATCTTCTCAGAGAATTACAAAATCAAATGTTGTATATTTGACAATGGTTTAAAACAACATATAAATATGTTTTTGTACTTTTCTCAAAATATTTTTATGAAAACAGCAAACAAGAATACGGTTCGCCTGAAACTAAGAACCAATCGTGTCCTATAATCAACATAGATGTTACAGGTGCGTCCAGGGTCGCTGTCCTGTAGTTTTAAATATACCTAAATACCTAACCAATCGTATACTTTTCAAACATGTCTTTAATTAATACTCAAATCACTACGAGTGTAATATTTGCAGTAATTTGAGGAGTATTATTGAAAAAGGCGGCGGGTGATCTTGACGTTGCGAGTGTCAAGAACTAACTAATTACTATTATTGCAGCCAAATTGAAAACGAGTGGAATTTTTTTTTATGACAAACACTTAAATTGATCAGTATACAACTTAGATAAGGAATAGATAAATAATGAATGGTAATTACTATAGTCGTTAAAAACATGGACTTATTTCTTTTCGTCATAATTTTAGCAGTTATTGACGACAGGAATTAAATATCATTTATTAGCTTGACTTAAGGTTTCCGTAGTAAGAAAATTAGATTAGGGATATATTAAGAGTAGCAAGCAAGAACTTTATAGATAGTACTGTAGACCAAACTATCAAACAAGCTGTCATAAACAGCTATATATTTCATACTTATACCTTATCAAGGATACGCCATTTATTACTTTGTCGTAATTATTCTGCCGTACATTCTGGATAAGCGGGTACTAGAAATATTTTAAGACGAATTAAGAATGTTGTGACGACTTCAACTATGAATGTTTTAAATGGCCGCCTCGTTGGTCGACGGGCTAGCGTACACGCTTTACTCCATCGACGATTCGATTCCCGTCGCGGACAGACATTTTTGTTATGAACATTAAAATCTTTGCATCAATTTAAATACATACGATCGTATATTCAATTTTAGAGCCCAGCTTAAATTACTACCAATTCGCCTTCGCAGGAATACCCATATTCTATGCCTTCTGTTTAATGTATTATTTAATAGAGAATATCCTGGTTATCTCTTTGAACGTTTTATTTTTTTACATGCTCCAGATTCTCCTTGTCGCATTTTCCTGCGCTCTTTACTTTGTTTTCCTGAATCACTCTCCTCAACTTAATCTCGCTCCTTTACTGTACATGCTGTAAAATTGTGGAACTCACTACCACACAGCATTCGTGATAGCCCATCTTTATCTGATTTTAAAAAGCGTTTAAGAGATCATTACTTTTCACTGTCTTAAATCTGTAATTTGTTATCTTTTGTATTTTTTGTTTTCACACCATCAGTTATGTTTTTATGTTCTTGTAGTTTATGTACTCGTGTTTGTATGTATACACCCAGTAAATTACAATTGTTTACACATTGTGTTACCTTTAGTATTTTGTGGGTTTTCTCAGACATATAATATACAAGTTTATATATTTTTGTTATGTATGCAAGTGTATGTATTTATGTATGCACGTTTAATGGTTTATTATTATTTTTTCTTTTTTTTGGTGCTTATCATTTGTTTTTTGTTTTTCTCCTGGGTTTTATGTATTTAGCATATATGTGTAAATACTGTAGAGTTATATTTTTTTTGCTCACATAATTTATCGTGCACTGTAAGTCTACCATTTCAGTTATTTTATGAGCTCCTTTTTGGGTGAGCTGGAAGAAATCTCTTTGTATGAGATAAACTGACCTTTTGAGTCTTATAGTTTTAAAAATAGTGTAAGTTTTTTTTGTATACAATAAATGATTTAATAAACAAATAACGAAAAATGTCTGCATTTCCGGATCTGGGTGGTACCTATTTTCTTATTCCTATGTATTGAAATCGGTGACTAAAACCCATAACACTAACATATAACTAGCTCACTTTAAGGTTAGATTCAATGTGTGTAACTTATCTAGGGATATCTATTATTTATTTATAGGTTATCTATTACTTAGGATTTTCAAATTCATTTGACAGAATATCCCAAAATACGACTATAGTATTAGACCTGAAATAATACTTTGTTTTTACATACATACATACATATCTTCACGCCAAGTCCCTTACAGGGTAGGCAGAGAGTATCGAGTACCAGACGTCACGATCCTGACAAACCTGTCTTGCTTCCTTCACATTCACACTTTGTTTTTCATAAGCAGTATTGGTATAAACGAGAAAAATATTTATAAATATTTACGGTTTTAAGAAATTATATATTTCCAAAACCGCTTACTTCAAGTCGTTTAACCAAATTTCTATACAAAGTTTTCATTGCGGTCTTTTACCCTCTTTTATTAAAAGTTTAGTAAAGTACAGAAAGACACATTTCACTTCTTTAAAAAGTGTCTATCTTTCAAACATTGACTTTAAGATAAAATATTTCTCGAACCTCAATGTTATATTTAAATATCTTTCTTTACATACTCCGGATGTAAAGGTTTAATGAAACAAAATTTTGGGTTTCGGTTTCATCTATGAAGAGCAACTCCAAATTCTTATAACTGACTGACTGATTCATCATCGCCAAGCAAAAACTGTTAAAGTTACAACCAAGGAATTTTGTGAGTAGGGTCGTTATGTTGAGTAGATACCCACTTAGGAATTTCGAAAATTCTTCTCCTAATAGGGATTGAAAATTTGTATGGTATCATCTTCATACCTATATATAGAGATGAATTACTATTTCCCTTGGTCATCGCATCATGCGCCAACGGAAAAAAATTAACAAAGAAATTTTTTTTTCACCTGGAGCAGGTTCTTACAAAAAATATATTTACGATAAGACAACATCTGTCGGCTCTGCTAGTAGGTACATTGGTAGAAGAAAGGCCTAACATCCCAGCTTCAGGTTTGGCAACGCACCATTATCTATTATATAAATTTCTTACCATCAGGAAATCCGTCTGCATGTTTGCCTTCCAATATCAGAAAAAAAACTATGTCGCTTCTTTCCGTCTAACATTCTACAAATTCGGCATCATGCAAGTTTTTCCCGAAAACTGTTTGGAAAACACCGTAGCTAACAAATCTCAAGAGCCGGAGACTTCTGTATTTACGTAGTAAGTCGATTGTACGCACGTTGTTTGTTTCATTTAAATAAGTGAATATTGACACTAATTGGCGTAGCCAAACGGGCGATTGAGTCGGGTCTACCATGCTATCAGTACACTCTAACATTGTACTTTACTAGAAGACGTAGGGCAGCTGGTAAACTTAGACAAAAAGCTCAACATTCGGCAAATTGACAAAGCACGTCAAGACATCCAGGTACAATGCCTTTAGCATAAGTCACTATAGATCACATTCCGTAATTTGGTATTGAAATCTTTACTGCTTTATATAATTTAATAATTCAACCAAAACGCCAAAGCCATTGATTATACATATACATAATTTCTAATTTCTTATTCAAAGAAGTAAATATTTTTACCTTCAGTTCTCAATACATTTATGAAAACTTAATGTATGTTAAAAAAATCTATGTATGTTTACAAAAAAACATTACACATAATCACGATATTAATACGAGGAATAAAAATATTCTAACCGCATACAAAACTCGTCTCCATAAAATTAGTAAATCTTTTTTGGGTCAATGTATACGTTTCTACAATAAGCTGCCCATTGGTATTAGAGATCTACCTATAAATAAGTTTAAAAAATGTATCAAAGCAAAATTATGTCAAAAAGGCTATTATACGGTCTCAGAGTATTTGGAAGAAACATGCTTGGGGATATAGAGGTTTCAATCTCCCACTGCAATTTGTAATGTGATTTGTTGTACTTTTTATTTAAGTTAAAGTAAGATTATAATTTCTATTTTTAACATAGTTTATATTGTAATTATTATTATTGAAAAAAAGACAAGCCCGCTGAGTTTCTTTCGCCGTATCTTCTCAGTGTGTGGCCGCGTTCCGATCCGGTGGTAGTTTAAAAAAATGTCGACGGGCACAAATACCACTTGTATGGTTCAAGTGAATAAAGATATTTCTGATTCTGATTCTGATTCTATGCAGCTGCTGTAATGTACATAGGTACATGATAAGTACATTACAAAAACCATGAATAGTATAATACGTGTAGAGATTCAAAAATGAGACGGTATCTACTTTGTAGAGGAGTGTGTCCATTATACCAACGCTCATGTCTGACCTACCCCATTGCTCAATATATACGACGCACGCTCGCTCATTTCCATTGCTAATACTATGAACGATAGCAACGTCCCCTACCATTTTGTCAACAATCAACAAGTTATGCTTTTTTATCGATGTACCTAATCATGCGACGCAAGCGATGCAATTATCCACGTCATTTAGAAGTATGTGATGCAATAGCATCCATACACGATGGAATCCTATTAATATTATAAATGCGAAAGTTTGTATGTATGGATGTATGGATGTTTGTTACTCTTTCACGCAAAAACTACAATGCCGATTACGATGAAATTTGGTATGTAGGTAGCTGAAGACCCAAATAACATATAGGCTACTTTTTATCCCGGAGTTCCCGCGGGATTGGGACTTACGCGGGTGAAACCGCGGGGCGCAGCTAGTACTTCCATATTTTACTTACATTTTTGGTAATACGTAATTAAGATGTTAAGCTACATTGTCATTTATATACCCAATAATCCAATTACTAGTGTTTAAACTTATTTGTGATTGTTGTTGTAGCAAAATGCAAGAAGAGCAATTGTTTTTAGTACTTCTAAAGAGATAACTTCAAACGGAGGCAGTATATTATCGCTTCTTGTGTAACACGTTATGGCGCCAGTCTGTCTGAATTAGCTCAAGTTGTTACTTTAATCGGACATCTCGAGACGAAAATGTTTTCTTTATTTATAGGTTGATTTCAGAATTTTGTATATTGCACAGTTAATTTAATAGTGCACAGATAATTGTCTTTTAAGATTTTTTTATTGAACACAAGTCAATTTTAAATCAACGTATTAAAATCAATGTTGGTTAATGTATACTACACTTTTAATATTTTAGTACCTGGATGACCGAGCTTTGCTCGGTATTTTTTTTTGTTTTTTTATAAATTGTGTTTTTTGGAAATTATATTTAAGTACGAATTACACAATTAGTCTAACCTCAAAGCAAACAATCATTGACTTCGTTACTTAACAACGGACTTCGTTACTTAACAACGCCATCTGCTGGAATTTTAATTATTCGCCAAAAAATAGTATTATTATTCGCCAATAGATGTCAGGAAGAATCATAATAAATTGGGACTACTCAAACGCCTCCTATTTGTTAAAAAAGTAAGTTTAAACACGAATGTGACATTTTCTAAAAATGATTCCTAGCTAGATCGATTTATCGCCCCCGAAACCCCCTATATACAAGAATTACTCGTTTAAAGGTATAAGATAGCAATCGACATTAGTTCGACTGTACGTGAGACATGCTTGCAATTAGTACGGGTATTGCGCCTATGTCGCGGTGTTGATATGGCAGGCATTACGTTTAGCGCAGACGCATAAATCGAATGGAAATAGAATTAACGGGGAATTTCTGATATAACTTCTGTGGTCAAACTAAAAACTGAATTCTACAGACTGACTGTCCATGTCGACCTAAAACGTTATTCAACATTGACTGTTTGCATGTGATTTTTTTCTAATAACAACTATAAAACTTGTTTTATTGTATAATGACGACTTCGACTTATCAAAATTTATTTTATCTATGTGAATTTTAAAACTTTTTTATGTTATCTGAACCAAAATTTAATTTTCATATATTTGTTTAAGATACCAATGTTTGAAAACTTACAAAAGACGTATTTTCCCGCCCTGAAGATATAGGCAAATGCACAACCAGCACATAAACGATTCGTAGTCGAAGGTACTACATAAGTCCAACAATGCGGTAGGTGGCAAAATTATCGCAAACCGTAATATATGTCAAAACTTATAACATTGCTTTACTAAATAAGTCGTGAAAAACGACTGAAAGCGATATTTATAAAAAAAGAAGAAGAACATTACTTAAAATATTTTGATCTTTGGTTGTGTCTCCTAAAAGCTAGTTGCCCTATAGATATAACATTGGTATTTTTTAAGATTGTGCTTAAGCTTTTTCATATTATAAGGCTATAAGGCTTTTTTATATAACAGTAGCACGTATGTAAACTAACATGCAGGCGTGTAACCTAACCGATACCATGCTTTCATAAAAAAAGTATCTTAACGCCCATATCCTTGAAGAGATAGGCAGAGGAACAATCAGAGCACCCACGACAAGCCGAAGACACCAATTCCCACAATGTGATAGGTGGTAAGCCTATCGCCAACCGGGCACATATCCAATCCCGAGCAAAATTTTTTTATTAGGAAATTGGAAATACCACATTCAAAACAAAATTCTTTTTGTTTTGTTGCCCGACCCGGAATTTGTACCCGGGACCTCAAGTCAAGTTGAAGTCAAGTCCATCACTTGGATTTTAGGTCATTTTGTATTAAGCATTGCAAAATTAACACAAAAAAGTTGATGACACTAAGATTATTATTTCAAATATTTACATAGCTCAGCGAAAGTTGGGGATCAAATTTCGTCCCTCGCATTACTAACTGTCCTAACTCATTAATTCAGCGATTTGAGTTGGGACTTAGGACTAAAAATATCCTCTTGAATTAGTTATCTACAATTTCTCTAACTCACGTAATACTACGATCATTGATTCTCGACTTATTGACATTTCTCTAAAGTATAACTAGAAACTCAACTTAAAAGGACCAAACTGAAAAAGCGTGGTTTCTGGAAATTGTCTAAACTGAGATAGGACAGTTAGTCATGCGAGGGACGATTTGTGTGCTAAAATAGTTCAACCAAGTAAAAATAACATAGAAGACTGTAGATGAACATGAGAGTAAGTACCCTTGTGATCATAAGTCTTTGATCTAATAACTGAACCGTGATCAATCCTAGCTAATCTAGAGAAGAAACCTAAGAAGGAGTATCCTTAATATATTACAATATGAATAAATTTACAACCATT